>OX463775.1:0-80705 GCA_949825005.1 Gasteruption jaculator
TTTTTTCATCCCTTAAGGGGATGCTGGACAAGCTATTTCTTAGTTTTCGCTTTTCTTCTAGTTGCCTGCATAAAACAGCAAATGCTTTTGGAATTGAGAAATTCAAAGGAAAATGAATTGCGCTTACTAAAAATTTGCATGAAAAACATAAATAATTTTGTTAATTAATTCTGTTTTACCGACAGAGCATCATTTTTTTATTTTTTATTAAATACTGTGAGTTTTTTCACATGTAGTAAATAGCCAGCGCAAATTGGAGGACTTCAAATAACATTATAAGCTCATCAGAAGCTGATTAAAGTGTATACATTACAAGAAAAGCGAAAACTCGTAACTTGATATCCACGTGTTTACAAATATGTATCACATAAGGTAAAGAAGAGCCGAAATTTAGTTTCCGTAAACTCCGACAGAATGCGCTGTCGGAGTACTATTACCACGCGAGACGCGGCGGCACGGATAATAGAAGAAATACAGCTATGTGATATATAATGGAAGGAAACGATTTGCGATATGTGAAATTTATGTACGAAAATGATTTTAACTTTGACAAATACATATTTATGACATAGACATTTTATGTAACTTATTGAAAATTGCATTTTTATTTCCTAATATGAGTAGGAAATATTTCTCAAGATATTTAGTACTAGAATAGAAAGAAAATGATGACTTAGAGTAACCTTTTTGGTGAAACTTCTAGAAATTTAGTTCCTACAATTATTCTATACCAAAAAAAATTGAAAATTGTTTGTAAAACTTATGCTTCGGAAAATTATTAAGTATTCCAGAAATAAAAATAGTTCAAAACTTAACTTTTTAACGTTTTAAATATGTCTTGAAATTTATGGTAGCCCTAAATAGAAAAATTATAACATAATATATATTTTATAATTTATATTTCCAAATATTTACAGTTTTCATATTTCCAAAGATAAATTTTCAAGTTTCTAAGTTTCCAAACATATAAATTTCAAAGGTTCTAAAAATATCATTTTTAAACTTTCCATTTTCCAATATTTACACAGTTTCCAGATTTCCATATTTCCAAAGATATAAATTTAAAAGTTTCTACAAACATCAATTTCAAAGTATCAAAGTTTCAAAAGACACAAAATTCACAGTTTCCAAATACACAAATTTCAAAGTTTCCAATGATACAAATTTCAAAGTTTCAAAGTTTAAAAAGATCAATTTCAACATCTCAAATTTTCAAAAGACAAAAAGACAAAATTCAAAGTTTCCAAACACAAAAATTTCAAAGTTGTCAAAGATATCTATTTCAAAGTTCCATATTTCCAAATATTTACAGTTTCCATATTTCCAAAGATATAATTTTCAAAGTTTCTAAAAATATCAATTTTAAAGTTTCAAAATTCCAAAATACAAAATTCAAAGTTTCCAAGGGCAAAAATTTTAAAGTTATCAAAGATATCATAAAGTTTTTACAAATAAAAGTTTTACAAGATAAAGTTTTTACAAAAATGAATTTCAAAGTATCAAATTTTCAAAAGACACAAATTTCAAAGTTTTAAAAGACACAAATGTCATAGTTTTCAAACATGTCAATTTCACAGTTCCATATTTCCAAAGATATTAATTTTCAAGTTTCAAAGTTTTCAAACATAAATTTCAAAGATTTCAAAGTTTCTAAAAATATCAATTTCAAAGTATCAACGTTCCAAAAGACACTGTTGGAAGTGGGTTTATTTAAATAAGATACAGAGGTTTATACTTTTTATATAATACTTCTTTATTATACTACGCAACAGAAGAGAGACCCTTTCGCTATGACTTTTTCTAAAGAACTAACTATTGCAATGTCAAAAAGGGATACGGTGATTGTAATCTGAGTATAGATGATAAATAACTCTTTTCTAAATATCCAAGGCCTTATCGCTTCTTTGTATAAACAAACAGCCGAATGCGAGGGAATATATAAATGGATGAATACAACATCTTTCTTCATCAGAATAAGAGACTAATAGAACAAAGATTAATTTTTGTATTTGGTTTTACAAAAAAAACCTAACAGACACAAAATTCAAAGTTTTCAACGACACACATTTAAAAGTTTCGAAGTTTAAAAAGATCAATTTCAGTTTTAAAAGACACAAATGTCATAGTTTCCAAAAATATCAATTTCACAGTTCCATATTTCCAAATATTTACAGTTTTCATATTTCCAAAAATATAAATTTCAACGATTTCAAAGTTTCTAAAAATATCAATTTCAAACTTACCATTTTCCAATATGTACACAGTTTCCAGATTTCCATATTTCCAAAGATATCAATTTTAGTTTACAAAGATATGAAGTTTCCAAAAATAACAATTTTAAATATTCTAAAGATATAAATTTCAAAGTTTTTAACAATACATGTTGGAAATGGGTTTATTTAAATAAAATACTCAAGTTTATACTTTTTATATAATAATTCTTTATTATATTACGCAACAGAAGAAAGACCCTTTCGCTATGACTTTTTCTAAAGAACTAACTAATGCAATGGCCAAAAAGGGACACGGTGGTTGTAATCTGAGTATAGATGACGAATAACTCTTTTCTAAATATCCGAAGCCGTATCGCTTTTTTGTATAAACAAACAGCCGAATTCGAGGAAATATATAAATGGATAAATTCAGTATTTCTCTTCATTAGAATAAGAGATTAATAGAACCAAGAAATTAATTTTTTAATTTTTGTATTTGGTTTTACAAAGAAGATCTAACAATATACAATTCAAAGTTTCCATTTTTTCAAATTTCCAGATATAAATTTTAGTTTTTAAATATATCAAGTAGTTTCCAAAAATATCAATTCCAAATTTTCTAAAGATATCAATTTCAAAGTTTTTAAAAATATAAAATTCAGTTTCCATTTTTTCAAATTTCTAAAGATATAAATTTTATTTTTCGAAGATATCAAGTAGTTTCCAAAAATATCAATTCCAAATTTTCTAAAGATATCAATTTTAAAGTTTTTGATAATATAAATTTCAGTTTCCATTTTTTCAAATTTCCAAAGATATAAAGTAGTTGTCAAAAATATCAATTTCAAATTTTCAACTACAGCGACAGTGGTCGCTGTTTGCCTATACTACTGTAACCAGTAGGAGAGATCTCCGAAGAGAGTCGGAAAGAATCGAAGTTCTTTCGGGATTTCAATCGCGAATCTATATGGTATCAGTAGTGCTTGAATAAATATATAAAGACCGTTTCTCGAGACACTACGGTATCTCTTCATATATATGGAGCATTCCACGCCAAATCGGACGGTTTGAAAAATTTTGATTTTTGATTTCCTGAATTTTGTGATATTTTTTAGTACCTACTGAAAAACCCTTCCTGGTAAATTTTGAGATTTTTTTGATTACCCGTTCAAACGATATCAAATTTTCAAAAAAATCGCTTTTTTTAGTTTTTCGCTGATAACTTTTTCAATAATGTTCCAAATTTAAACTTTTTTTTTCAAAATTTTTGTTTTTTCATGTACTCTTTAGAAAAAAATATTTAAAAAATTTGTAAAGTGTTTTTGAATGAGATATTTGAGCTTTAAATTTTTAAATCTTATTTTCCAAAGTGAGTGCATATTTTGATTTTCGTCAAAATTTTTTATAGCAAACTACTACTCATTCCGCAACTTTTCAGGCCGGTCCGATCGTGGGACCTCCAAAGCTATTATTTTTTTTTTTCGATTTTTGAAAAATCTTTTCTTTCTATTAATCATTATGAATATCAATTTCCGTTACTGTATATTATTTTTGTAATTATTTTTTAATAATTTCTGCAATTTATAATGGTAAAAAGGTGTTTAAAATCAATCAATGGTCGGTAAATCAATTTATAATCAATAAAACAAAAATATCTATTTATTTTTTTTTATACTAGTTTATTATGCCCTGGAATCCATGGGGCAATTCAGACGTATATGTATATTTACATACATATATACATATATACATAAGTAAGTGCAGATTCTGCGCGCAGAATTTATGAATTTTTCGATTGCAAAGGTAAAAATGAATGAATCCGCTGTGGTACAATATATAGTTAATGATAGTGATAAGCAGAAAACAAAAATGAGAATAAGAACAAAGACAACAAAGACAAGAGAGACAAGAGCAGCCGGGGATGTGCAAGTAAAGCAAAGTAAAGTGAAATGAAGCTTGTTCATGACCACCGACTATTGAGTGCGATTTAATCGTCTCCAATCAGCTCGTTCCTCTTCAAGAAGGTGGTTGTAAAGAAGCCTCTTGAACGAGGGGGTGGAATCCGCGTTGGTGATAGAGGATGGGAGAGAGTTCCAGAAATGTGTTGCAAATACAACAAACGAATTACCAAAGAAACCACTTCTGGCGAAGGGAATGACTAATGGCCTGGAGCCGCTCTGCACTCTGACGGACCTTCTCAAATCTGGATCAGGATCCTCGAGCTCGGAACTTAGATAGGATGGAAGTCCAGTGAAAAGTATTTGGAAAATGATATTTCCGAGAAAATACTTCCTGCGACCCTCGGTCGACAACCAGCCCAGTCGGAAAAGTCTAATGGGTGACACACGCTCATCCCGCCTCATATCAAATATAAATCGAATGCACTTATTGTGCAATCGTTGGAGCCTAAGATCAAGTGCCTGGGTTAAATCACCATACACCAGGCAGCAGTAATCAATATGAGGGAAAACGAGCATCGTCACGAGTTTGGTTCTGAGCTCAGCACTATTTTCGTAATTTTTTGAAAATTTTACATATGTGGGCATCATTTGAACCAGAATAATCTTTAACTCGTACATTTCCGCTATCCATTGGAACAACTGAATGAATTTTGTGCGTTCCTGCAATTTTGTGTGTTCCTGCCATTTTTCGTGATTCTGCTCGATTTATCGCAAGTATGAATATTTTTGGCCAAAGTGACATTCAAATTAAATTATGATAGCATAAACTGAAAAAAACGCAATGCCTCACGATGAGCTTGATACAATAATTGTAAACTTCAATTGATTTTTTATTATAAAAACATTAAATTATGCGCTAACGTTATGAATAAATTTTTAGGTTAACGATGAAGAAGGGCTTTTTGAGTGCAAAACTTAAGCTCCATCACCGCGACAAAATGGAAGCCCGTCGATGGAGGTTTGCACAATTAGGACGAAATTGAAAGCAAATTTCAGCAAAGAAGAGTAATAAAAAATGTGGAAAAATCCAACAATTCAATAGAAAAACAATAGGAAAAAAGAACAAAATCGAAAAAAAACCAACAAAAAACCTTCATCGACGGGCTTCTTCAATCTTGTCGCGATGATAGAGCTTAAGTATTGCACTCAAAAAATCTGCACTATCATTTCCGCATTAGTTAGATTGTAGTTGATGAATCGAACAAAGCGAAGCCCCTATTCTTTGCCAACGTTTAAATTTTTTCATAACGTTAGCGCATAATTTAATGTTTTTCTGATAAAAAATCAATTGAAATTGACAATTATTGTATCAAGCTCATCGTGAGGCATTGCGTTTTCTTCAGATTATGTTATCATAATCGAATTTAAATGTTACTTTGGCCAAAAATGTTCATACTTGCGATAAATCGAGTAGAATCAGGAAAAAAGTTTAAATTTAAGTGATTTTTCAAAATGCACCAAAAAATCTGAAAAAATTTAGAAAGAAATCCCATTTTACCCTGAATAAAATGATATATATGACTATAGGGGTTTCGCTTACGATGTCTGCGATATCGAATTTTGAAAGTGATACTTACTTTATGGCCACCCTGTATATAGAAAAAGAAATCGAGCCCAATTCATACATGAACTTGTCTCGAGACACTACCGTGTCTCTTGATATATTCATACAATGTATGAGGCTAACCTATTCTAATAGGTTCACATGTTATTGCTTATTTGCGTCCAAATATCACTTTTGTACTCAACTTTTGATTTGGCTGAAATTATTACTCGCATATTATTCGACCTTGACAGCGAAACCCTAGCAAAACCCCAGCAAAATCCTTTTTGTGATTTTTCCAAATAACTATAATGTTGTATCTTCTAAAAATTGATCAAAAAGACTTTTTTGCAAATTGTTTATTTTTGAATGAAATTTACCAAGAAATAAAAATGTTAATGTATGATCAATAATATTTTAGAGCTTTTGAAAAAAATCATTAACCTCTCACAATTCGCCATTTTTAATTTTTCTTTTTTTCCAAAAAAGCATTCTTCCATTCTCCATTTAATGCCGCAAGTCCTATTGTGGGTCGCCTTTTTTCTATTTTTTTAATTATAAAGAAATTTTTTCATTTTTTTACAATTTAAATTTGTTTTTATTTTAAACAAATATATACATGGTATTTAATATTTCATATGAATCATAAACTTAAGGGGGTCATCCCGTGTGGCGGCCGTGATTTTTTCGGAATTTTTCATGATGAAATGAAAAGACACAGGGCTTTCAAATTTTTACTTCATATTTATTCATTTTTCAATTATGTCTCTGAATGTTGTTATACGAATATATACTTATGATCGTGAGTTATACCGTTCGAATGGCACCCATGTGAAAAAAACGGTGTCCATGATTCCGGCAGATTGGCTTATCTGAAATAAAAAAATAAAATTGCAAGTTGATCTATAAGTGGATGGCTATCGCCGGAATGAGGATTTTTTGAAAATATTGAAAATTAAATTTTTTACATGCTTTTAAACATAAAGCCCCAAAATTAAACGATTTCTTTAGACTATTTTTTCTGTAAAAAGAAGGCGGTACAATGTTTTTCAAAAATCCTCATTCCGGCGATAGCCAACCACTTATAGATCACCTTGCAATTTTATTTTTTTATTTCATATAAGCCAATCTGACGGAATCATGGACACCGTTTTTTTACATGGGTGCCATTTGAGCGATATAACTCATGATCATACGTATATTTTGGTATAACAAAATTCAGAGACATAATTGAAGAATGAATAAATATGTAGTAAAAATTTGAAAGCTCTGTGTCTTTTCGTTTCATCACGAAAAATTCCGAAAAAAATCTTTAAAAAAACGGCCACCACACGGGATGACCCCCTTAACAAAAAGATTTTTAGGTAATATTAAAGTAATTTTGTATAAATACTTTATGAATAATAGAGTATGTAATAACTCAATCAGTTCAAATACAAAATTCAGCACAACTCTTATAAAACTAGTATTGGAATGTTAATAATACCAAAAAGTCTTTTTTGAAATGATTAAGTAATTATTTACTCTACTATTCATATAGTATTTACACAAAATTAATTAAATATTGCCTAAAAATCTTTTTCTTAAGTTCATTATTCATATGAAATATTAAATATCATGGATATATTTGGGGCATTCCACGCCAAATCGGACGGTTTGAAAAAATTTTTTTTTAATTTTCTTGATTTTTTGGTATTTTTTAGTACCCCTCACAAGAGGCTTTCTGGTAAATTTTGAGATTTTTTTGATCACTGGTTAAAAAAATATCGAATTTTCAAAAAAAACGCCCTTTTTTTGGTTTTTTACTCATAACTTTC
Source organism: Gasteruption jaculator (assembly GCA_949825005.1). Classification (NCBI taxonomy): domain Eukaryota; kingdom Metazoa; phylum Arthropoda; class Insecta; order Hymenoptera; family Gasteruptiidae; genus Gasteruption; species Gasteruption jaculator. Next base: position 7,535 of record OX463775.1, read on the forward strand.
CTAATAATGGTCGAAATTCAATTTTTTTTTTTTTTTTTTCGTTTTTAGATGGCCTTTACAGAAAAAAATAGAAAAAAATATTTAAAGTGTTTTTAATCGATATTTTTGAATTTTAAGTTTTCAATCGTGTTTTCAAAACTGTGTGTATCCTTCGATTTTCTTGAAGATTTTCTGTTTTAAACTTCTATCCGTCCTGCAACTTTTAAGCCCGGTCCGGTAGTGGGCCTTCCATAATTACTATTTTTTTTCGATTTAAAAATTAAAAAAATTTTTTTTCGCTATAAATTATTATCAGTATCGACTTTTGACACTGCATACAATGTCAAAAATCGGTACTGATTTTGATATTATTAATTTTTAATTTAAAAATTTTCAAACATTTTTTCAAAAATTGTTAATTTTTAAAAAATCGGTACTGATAATAATTTATAGCAAAAAAATTTTTGACACTGTATACAGTGTCAAAAATCCAGAAAGCCTCTTTTTGACACTGTATACAGTGTCAAAAATCGGTACAGATAATAATTTATAGCAAAAAAATTTTTACTTTTTTAAAAAAATCGATACTGATTTTTAAATTTTAAACTTTTAATTTTTAATTTAAAAATTTTCTTAAATTTAAAAAATTTCTAATCTTTCAAAAATACTGATAATAATTTATAGCGGAAAAAAAATTTTTTTAATTTTTAAAAATTTAAAAAAAATAGTAATTATGGAAGGCTCACTACCGGACCGGGCTTAAAAGTTGCAGAACGGATAGAAGTTTAAAATAGAAAATCTTCAAGAAAATCGAAGGATACACAGTTTTAAAAACACGATTGAAAACTTAAAATTAAAAAATATCGATTAAAAACACTTCAAATATTTTTTTGTATTTTTTTCTGTAAAGGCCATCTAAAAACGAAAATTTTGAAATAAAATAATTGAATTTCGACCATTATTAGGAAAGTTATGAGCAAAAAACCCAAAAAAGGGAGTTTTTTTTTAAAATTCGATATTTTTTTAACCAGTGATCAAAAAAATCTCAAAATTTACCAGGAAGCCTCTTTTGAGGGGTACTAAAAAATACCAAAAATTTAAGAAAATTAAAAAAAAATTTGTCAAATTGTCCGATTTGGCGTGGAATGCCCCATTTATTTTTAATAAAAACAAAGTTAAATTGTAAAAAAATTAACAGTTCTTTTTAATTAAAAAAAATAGGAAAAAGGCGACCCACGGTAGGACTTGCCGCATAAATGGAGAATGAATAAAACGATTTTTTTGAAAGAAGAAATATTAAAAATAGCGGACTGGAAGAAGTTAATAGTTTCTTTCAAAAAACTCTAAAATTTTATTCAACATACATTTAAATATTTATTTTTTTGTAAATTTCATTCAAAAATAAACAATTCACAAAAAAGTCTTTTTGATCAAATTTTTTGAAGATACAATATTGTATCTATTTGAAAAAATCACAAAAAGGATTTATCAAGATCGTATAACATGTGGGTAATAATTTCAGTCAAATCAAAAGTTGAGTACCAAAGTTAGATTTAGCCTCATGCATATTCTGAACATATTTCTTTTTCTTCGTTCACATTGTTGTTGAGACTAGGTTATGAAAAAAAGAAAACATTCCAAACTTTTATGCTTCTATTGTCGCTGTGCCGCTGTTTTTTCCTCACACATATAATCTCTGTTACGCGAGATGGTGTGTTCACGGTACTCTATTTCAATTTTCAAAACATAGCAGTGACACATAACTGTTGCCCGCTGTGTTTTTGTAGGTCGTAAAGGTCGTTTTCAGACGACCAAGTGATCGAAGTGTGGTACATACATATTAATTTTACATATTAATATTAGTGTGTACGCAACAGAGTTTGAAGAAAAATGCATTTGAAGCTGCGTCATGAGATAAGTATCACTTTGTAGAGTAACGAAATTTATATCTTTGGAAATATGGAAATATGGAAACTGTAAATATTTGGAAATATGGATTTTTGAAATTGATATCTTTATAAAATTTGAAATTGATATTTTTGGAAGCTACTTTATATCTTTGAAAACTAAAATTTATATCTTTGGGAATTTGAAAAAATAGATACTTTGCATTTTATATTTTTAAAAACTTTGAAATTGATATCTTTAGAAAATTTGAAATTTACATCTTTGAAAACTACTTTATAATTTTGAAAACTGAAATTTATATGTTTAGAAATATGGAAATATGGAAACTGCAAATATTTGGAAATATTATTATGATTATTATTACAATTACTTCAATACTATCATAATAATCCAATTGTAGGTGCTAGAAAATAATTGACACTCAATTTCGCTAATTGAAAAATCTATAGATACGATGTGTAAATCTGCTATTTCAAACATGAATGATTTCTTTTTTTGTAACGTCACTTCCTTTTTATAATACATATATCAATCTGAAAGTCTCACTAACTGTCCGTTTTGATTTGTTATAACAAGAATTGTTCTTTTTGTGTAAAAATAAAACAAAACAAAAAATGGAAAAAAGAAGGAAAAATGACATTTATAAATAGTATAGACAATCAGAAAAACTACTGTGGGGCACTGACTTTGACCTATATAGGCCAGTCGGTAGAGAATAAAAACAGCCTTTTTCTGACAAAAATATTAACAGCAAACCGATTGTGCGATTACATAAAAAGCGATGCGTAGATTAATAGGTATATGTTTTTCACTCTAAACTCTGGTCCCTTTGCTTGTTATAAACAATTTAATGCCAAAAAAAATGGACTTTTTCGTCGTTTTTTGCTTATAACTTTTGAACCAATACAACAATGTCAATGCTTCAACGAGATAAAATGTAGTGATTAAAATACCTACAGAATGAGACCTGAAACGTCTGGATCGGATAATTAGAAACGGAGAAAAATCGGGATAACCGAAAAATTCAGTTTTTTCAAAAATTTATAACTCCGCCATTTTTTGAACTGAAGCGCTGACCTTATGGGAATAAGTAGCGGTTAATGTGTTCTTTATGTGTGATAAAATCAGAGATGGTCGGATAATTAGTTTTTTCACAATCGCGGTCCGAATTTTTCAGTGCGCTTTTTTCGGGTGGGTCTGTATGCGTTACCGTAAGACCGATTTTTATTTTTAAAAAAGATTTGAATACTTGAGGTTTTGTACCACAAAACCTCAACTATTCAAATCTTTTTTTAAAATAATTTAATGTTTTTCTTAAATGTTATTTTAAAATGTTATTTTAAAATTACATGTTATTTTAGCAATTTTATTTTAGCAATTAAAATGTTATTTTAAAAAAACATTAAATTGTTTTTAAAAAAATTTAAATAGTTGAGATTTTGTAGTACAAGATCTCCACTATTCAAATCTTTTTTAAAAATAAAAATCGGTCTTGTACTACAAAACCTCAACTATTCAAATCTTTTTTAAAAATAAAAATCGGTCTTACAGTAACGCATACAGACCCGCCCGAAAAAAGCGCATTGAAAAATTCGTACCGCGATTGTAAAAAAACTAATTATCCGACCATCTCTGATTTTTTCACACATAAAGAACACATTAATATTAGGGATACCGGAAAGTAATCAAAATTTTTTCAGAAACTAACTGTGGTGAGCTTATTGAAGAAATTTTGATTACTTTTCGGTACCCCTAGTATTTATTAAGTGTTTTTTTATTACGTACATATTTTACGCAATGTTTACTAATAGGTACTTTTACCTTATTTTAGTTATTTAAAAATTAGTATTTTCGTCGAAAGTCGAGAAATTTTTAGATTCGATCGAATCATGCAGAAAAAAATATACTTTGTAACGTGTAAAAGTTTCTGGATACATGCATTCTAGACTTGTATTGTCGCTGCGCCGTTGTTTTTTTCCTCACACATATAATAACAACCGTTTTTTAAACCTCGTCGCAGTCGTTTTTGGACAACTAAAGTGATAATAGTGATTCGCGAAACCTGCACATTAATAATTGTGATAATAATCATCGTCATCATCATTAAAAAAGTAATGATAGTAATAATAATATTAATAATAAAAAGGAACTTATACAATCCATGAAGTGCAATGCAGTGTTGTGTGTGTGTGCTTTCTTTTAAGGTTGGTTTCTTTATTTAATATTAATTTTCAATATCAATTTCCATTATGAAACCTTTCTTAGCCTCAAAACACAGCACGCTCTGTTTTGAGGTTATATCGTTCATTTCGACATTAATTCTTTGAAGTAGAGAATTAATGTTATTCATTAAATATTATTATAAATATTCAATAAACGCAATATAAAATTCCAATTTGCAACAGATTCATCTCATTGAGTGAGTAGAATCTGCTGCTTTCCTCAAAACGGATGCATATCCGCTTTGAGGTTATGTAGAATCATCATGCATATTTGGATCATGAAACATTAATTAGTCTGATAAATTCATATCCTATAGATTAATTGATGCTAATCAATTAACTCATCTATTTGTCATTCGACTCATTGAATGAGTCGAATCTGCTGTTATATTTTCCTTGGATCGGTTGCATCTCCCTGTCGAGGTTGTTTTCTTTATTTCTTTCCCAATCATCATGAATTCTTGGATCAATGATGATTGAGATTTTCAAGATATTTATTTTTATAATTATTATTTACGCTCTAGCAAGCTTGGCTTGCCGGAACGTTGCAATAAATATCTTTGGAAACTTAAATTTATACCTTTGTAAACTTTGAAACTTTGAAATTTATATCTTTGGAAATATGGAACTTTCAAATTGATGTCTTTGATAACTTTGAAATTTGTGTCTTTTGGAACTTTGAAACTTTGAAATTGATATTTGTAGAAACTTTGACATTCATATCTTCGGAAGTATGGAACTTTGAAATAAATATCTTTGAAATTTGTGTTTTTTAGAATTTTGGAACTTTGAAACTTTGAAATTTATATTTTTTTTTTTTTTTTTTTTTATATTTATTTATAGTCGCATCAACTTTTAGGTCATTAGCGACTAACACATATTTTACAAGATGAAACAAAGATTGTCATACATATGTTACTTAGATACTAATATATTGTTAGTTTACGAATGTTGTAGTATTTGGTTAATTTCACTTATAAAATGTCCTCGAATATTCCGATTTTTTTCAAAAATCTCAGCGTTGATTCAATTTTCTCCGGGTTACCCACTGCTTCTTCTAATGTCGCTCCCATATTGAGCGCCCTTCTTATTTCGGAAACCCTGTCGCATCTTTGTACAATATGTTCCACCGTTAAGACCTCGCCGCATAGGTTACATGTGGGTGGAAAAAGATTTAGGAGGTGGTAAGAATGGGTCAGCTTGGTGTGTCCAATTCGAAGTCTAGCAAGAATAACTTGATCTCTACGGCCAAGCTTCTGCCATGCTTCATGGTCCGGATGTTTTTTGCGTACTGGGTGAAGTTTAGTATGTCGCACTGCTTCCATGTAAGTGTTCCACTCTTGATGTACTAAGTTTTCCATATATTTTTTTGCCTCTTCTAATGGTATGGGGAGTCTTTCAGTTGTCGTAGGAGCTATAGTACCTATTTTTGCTAGTTTGTCGGCTTCTTCATTTCCTTGGATACCCTTGTGCGAAGGGATCCAGACTGCAACCACCGTTTTGCCTTCTTGAGTAATACCATTGTAAAGATGCTGAATGTTAATAATTCTGGGATCGTCGGATTCTGTGTTGGTGATTGATTTAAGAACACTTAATGAGTCGCTGAATATTAAAAACTTTATTCCCACTGTAGAGTTAATATATTCATACGCTTTTTCTAATGCGAATAGTTCTGCTGAGAAGATATTAAAGTTGTATGGTAATTTGTAATGTCTTTCATAATTTTTAGAGTAAAGAGCACATCCTACTCCAGTTTGAGATTTCGACCCGTCCGTATATATACTATAGTACTCTTGATATTTATTTTGGATTTTCAGTAAGGCCCTTTGGTAAATTAGAGGGGAGCTTTCGGATTTCCCAAATTCAGTGCATTGTAGATCGACTAGGGGAATTTTTAATTCCCAAGGTGGTGAAGGGTTTGATTGTTTTTCTGCAATACTTGGAAACTCGATTCTCATTTGTTTCAGATATGTATTGATCATATGACTAAAAGGTTTTGGCCCTTTAGTTTTATTATACTCCTCAAATCTTCTTAGGGGTAGATTTTTACTGTACGTTGGATATTCTGTTCTACTTCCTATTGAGCAAGCGTAGCGTAAACTTAGGTGTTTTCTGCGGTTACTTAAATTTGGCTCATCAGTCTCGTATAATATACTATTAATGGGACTCGTGAAAAAGGCTCCGCATGCAATTCTCAGACCTGTATTATGAATAGGGTTAATGATTGCCAGTGTTGTTGGTTTAGCTGAGTTGTAGACTATAGATCCATAATCAATTTTGGACCTAACTAGAGATCGATAGGATAAAAGTAGTGTTTTTTGATCTGCTCCCCAATTCTTGTGGGCGATTATTTTCAGTAGGTTAATTCTTTTTCTGCATGTTTCTTTCAGATTTTTGAGGTGTGATTTCCAAGTAAGTTTTTCATCAAAAATAAGACCTAATATTTTGGTTTCCGTAACTTGTTCTAGTTGGTGGTCTCCCAGATATAATTTAACAGAATTTGTCGGTAATCGCTTTCTGGAAAAGATGATATAATGGGTTTTGGAAGGGGAGAATTTGAATCCCGTTTCTATAGCCCAATTATGGAGTCTCCTCAGTGAACTTTGAATTGTTTGTACGGTAGTATTAAGTTCCCGTCCTTTGCTGAAGATGGTGACGTCATCCGCAAATATACGAATTTTTACCGGTTTAGAGATGTTTTTGGTTATGTCATTTATGGCAATTAAGAAGAGTGTGGGGCTTAAAACTGATCCTTGGGGAACACCATTTGTTATCGTATACTTCTGAGATAATATTCCATTCATTCGGACTTGTATAGACCGGTGGTTTAAGAAATTTTTTATGAATGCTAGGAGGTTACCTTTTATTTCCTGTTCTTCTAGAATTTTGATAATTCTTGGTCTCCAGGTCATGTCGTATGCCTTTTCTATGTCCATAGCAACTGCCACGACATGTTGGTTGTCGATGAATGCTTCGGAGATATTAGATTGTAGGTCTGTTAGGTGGTCTAATGTAGAGCGGCCGTGTCGAAAACCGCTTTGGTATGGGGAGAGAAAATTTTTCTTCTTAAGAATCCAATGTAGTCGGTTATTAACTATTTTTTCAAAAATTTTGCATAACGTACATGTCAAGGATATGGGTCGATAGTTGTTGGGATTTTGCGGATCCTTCCCTGGTTTGAGTATTGGGATAACAATAGCTTCACCCCAAATAGATGGAAATATTTGATTTTTCCAGATGTGGTTGAAGAGTCGTAAAAGGTGGGTTTTTCCAGATGATGGTAGTTTTTTGTAGAAAATATACGGGATTTCGTCTGGTCCGGGGCTGTTTCCTTTACATCGTTTGATAGCTATGTTAAATTCTTCAATCTTAATTTCCGTATTATATGAGTCCCCAGTGTTTATTGTTGAGATTTCTTCGATATGGGAAATGTTGTCCATTGGTCTATTTGTTTTATCTCTGGAATCCAGAAATAGTGGGTTGTAATTGTCATCGCTAGAGTTTTTTGAAAAAATTTTTCCCATGGTGTCTGCAATTTCTTTGGGCTCAGATATAAGACCATTGTTGATATTTAATATTTTTGGTCCTCCTTTAGAAACTTTATTACCGTTGATTCTGTGTATTTTGTTCCAGATTTCTGTATCCGGTGTTTGACTATTTAGGGAGGCTACATAATTTATCCAGGAATCTCTTTTACTTTGTTTGTATATTTTCCGGGCAACTGCTCTTGTTTTCTTGTAATTTATCCGATTTTCTGGTGTATCGTGTTTTTTGAGTCGATTGAAAGCATGATTTTTCTCGTTTCTCGCTTTTTTACAGGTATCACTCCACCATGGCAGAGGAAATCTTCGAGTTGTATAGGTGTTTTTTCCTATCGAAACTTCTGCGCTTTTAGTGATAAGATCAATAAATTTGTCAATGTGCTGGTCGATCGAGGTGTGTTTTTCTATTTGCATTGTGTTGAGTTCAGATATTTCGGTTGTAATAAGCTCTTGAAAAAGTTCCCAGTTAGCTTTTTTAATTTTCCATTTGACAATTGAGTGTTCTCTGCTTGAAAGATGTTTGTCACTCTGAATAACTGTTTTTAAGGGATAATGATCGCTCCCATGGAGTTCGTTAAGGGTGTTCCACTTTAATTTAGCCGCTAGTTGTGGGCTGCTCATTGTTAAATCTATTGCGCTGAAAGAGTTGTTGGTTATACTAAAATGGGTTGCTTTACCCGAGTTTAGTAAGAATATGTCGGGGTCATCGATGATATCAATTAGAGCTCTGCCTCTGGTGCAATTGGTTTTGCATCCCCAGAATTGGTGATGGGCGTTGACGTCTCCGAATAATATAAAAGGTTTTGGTATCTGTTGAATCAGGTCTTTAAGCTCTTCGATATTTAGGTCTCTACTTCTAGGAAGATATATATTACAGAATGTTATTGGTGTATTGAGAAGGACTGTAACTGCAATTGCCTCGATGTTAGTATGTAATGTAACTTCCATAGATGGCAGATTGTTTCTAATGTAGGTGGTGACTCCTCCACTTGCATAATTGCTAGACCCTCGAATACGCGAGAACTTCATAAAACCCTTTAAGTCTCCTTGGGCCTCGTTCTTAAAGTTTGTTTCTTGTAGTCCTATGATGGAGGGTTCCTGTTCGTTAATTATAACTAAGAGTTCTTCATAGTGGACGTAAAAGCCATTAATATTCCATTGTATTAGAGAAGCCATGGTTCAGTGGGTTAGTATAATTTATCAGAATCGCTATCAGATGTGTCGTTTGGTGTTGTGGTAATTGATATACTTTCCTTTATGTCTGTGGTCATGTTTGCTTTCAGCTTTTTAATAATTCTGGTAAGTCTATTTTTGATAGATCGTTCGGTTACTACAGGATAAATTTGTTCCATCATATGAATGATTCCTTCCGTGTCATTCGTATATTCCCTAGTTACTGTTAGAGGGTTGGAAACTCCTTTTAGATTTTCGAAGAGTCCCTTGAATTGTAAATAATTTAACGCATACTGAACAGTAGAATTATCGAGGAGTTCTTTGACCGGTTGGAGCGACGCGTCGATACATGGTTTATTTTTTTCTTTAGAGCTGCTACGTTTGTTTTTTTTGGTTGGTCTTTTGTTTGGAATTTGTATCAGATCTTCTATATCGGGGTCTGCAGTGTTTCTTGGGAAATCTACCTTTTCATTATCATTACTTATGCTTGATGGGTTAGACGAGGATAGCGGTCGTTTATTTCCCGGTATAGGTTTACTTATTTCTTCTGTCTGTATACGAGGTTCGTCAGGAAGAGTAGCTATAGGTATATCCGATGTTGACGCGTTGTTATTGTTTATTATTATTGATTTTTCTATGGGCGTAGTAGTGATAATCTCAGGTTCGTCAGTTCCTCTGTTGAGCTCACATTGTTTGGCAAGGTGACCGTGCTGTTTACATAGGAAACATATTGATGTTTCGGTTGCAAAGTATATACGGTACTGGGTATCCTCGAAGGTAAGTAGAATTGACTCTGGAATTTTGTCGAGACATTCGGGTTCCACGTAAACCTGTCGTCGGAAGCTCAGAATGTGAGCGAAACCGGGTTCTGATATTCCTGCTCGTAGGAAGCTAATATTAGAAGCTAGTTTGATACCCGTTTTCATCAATTCCGTTACTATCGCGTCATGTGGGATGACCGGGCAGACATTCGATATGATCACTCTTTTCAATCTTGTTATAAGTGGTCTTATTTCTAGGGAATGGCCCTGAACAATAATTTGTTTGTGGTTGTCAGTTAGGTTTTCCGCTTGTTCTTTGCTTGAAAGGAATACACAGATACGACCGTTGGAAATCTTGGATGCAAATCGAATTACATTAGGGTTTATTAGATTACCTAAACTAGATAAATAGTCCTTAATAGGGAGTCCTTCTTTTGCTTCGATGATAACAGCTTGGTCTTTTTTTGGGAAGATACTAGCAGATGTCACTGTAGCGTAGGATTTCTGGTTTTGAGTTGGTGAAATCATTTGGGGTAGCTTAGTTGGGGTCTCCATCCTGGAGGGTTCTGATATCGATATATTGACCCTCGCAGGAAACGATGCACATTAGTGCAATCGTGAAAAGAGCAGAAGTATTTAAGTTCTTTTATGGATTTCGCACTTTAACTTTGAGTTAATGACACCAGTAATACACCATATAAAGTCCGAGGCTTACACGCGTACGTTTGTAAACACTGAGACAAAAGGTATGTCTGTTCACCACGGGTGTTCGTGAAGGACTGTGATTTATATTTTTTTTTGGAAACATGGAAACTGTAAGTATTTGGAAAAGTGTATCTTTGGAAACTTGGATATTTGGAAATATGGAAATATGGAAACTGTAAGTATTTGGAAATTTGTATCTTTGGAAACTTTGAAATTTATATTTTTAGAAATTTTGAAATTTGTATCACTTGAAACTATGAATACTTGAAATATATATCTTCGGAAACTTTGAAACTTTAAAATTTATATCTTTAGAAATATGAAAACTTTGAAATTTATATTTTTGGAAATACGGAAATATGGAAACTATAAATATTTTGAAATTTGTGTCTTAGGAAACTTTGAAATTTATATCATTGGAAACTATGAATACTTGAAATTGATATCTTTGGAAATATGGAACCTTTGAAATTGATATTTTTGGAAATACGGTAATATGGAAACTGTAAATCTTTCGAAATTTGTTTCTTTGGAAACTTGGATATTTGGAAATATGGAAACTGTAAGTATTTCGAAATTTGTATCTTTGGAAACTTGGATATTTGGAAATATGGAAATATGGAAACTGTAAGTATTTGGAAGTTTGTATCTTTGAAAACTTTGACACTTTGAAATTTGTATCATTGGAAACTATGAATACTTGAAATTTATATCTTTGGAAACTTTGAAACTTAAAAATTGATCTTTAGAAATATGGAAACTTTGAAATTAATGTTTTTGGAAATACGGAAATATGGAAACTGTAAATATTTTGAAATTTGTATGTTTGAAATTTGGGTCTTAGGAAATTTTGAAATTTATATCATTGGAAACTATGAATACTTGAAATTTATATCTTTGGAAATATGGAAACTTTAAGTATTTGGAAATTTGTATCTTTGGAAACTTTGAAATTTATATTTTTAGAAATTTTGAAATTTGTATCATTGAAAACTATGAATACTTGAAATTTATATCTTTGGAAACTTTGAAACTTAAAAATTTATCTTTAGAAATATGGAAACTTTGAAATTGATGTTTTTGGAAATACGGAAATATGGAAACTGTAAATATTTTGAAATTTGTATGTTTGAAATTTGTGTCTTAGGAAATTTGTATCTTTGGAAACTTTGAAATTTATATTTTTAGAAATTTTGAAATTTGTATCATTTGAAACTATGAATACTTGAAATGTATATCTTCGGAAACTTTGAAACTTTAAAATTCATATCTTTGGAAATATGAAAACTTTGAAATTTATATTTTTGGAAATACGGAAATATGGAAACTGTAAATATTTTGAAATTTGTATGTTCGAAATTTATGTCTTAGGAAACTTTGAAATTTATATCATTGGAAACTATGAATACTTGATATTTATATCTTTGGAAATATGGAAATATGGAAACTGTAAATATTTCGAAATTTGTATCTTTGGAATCTTGGATATTTGGAAATATAGAAACTAAGAATTTATTTATTTATTTATTTATTTATTCGTTTATGCCCTTGACGTGTCATGGGGCAAATCACGGAAAAGCAGGTGTTTTGAACATTGCAATCATTACAGAGAGAAAAAAGTAAGAACAAGCTAATTACAAAGCGTGAAAGTATACAAAGAAAAAATAATGATATCAGTAATAGAAATGATGTGGTGAAGATTATGAAAATTATGATGACAATGAAAACAATAATAACAATTGCGATAATAAAGGCTGAGGCTGATGGCTGAAGGCCGAGAGGCCTGGCCAGAGCAAAGCGATGTGAATACCTTGCAAATTTTGTGGGAAGTTAAGTGACGAAAGTGAATTGAAAGAGTTAGATGAGTAGGAATGGGTGAAGTCAGTAAGTGTTGTGTTCATGGATCTCGTTATTTAGTAGGTTGGTGTAAAATTCAGTGCGGAAGATGGCAAGGGAGGACGCAGAACGGATCGTGGGTGGCAGCGAGTTCCAGTCGTAGGCTGCGGAGACGCTAAATGAGTTGCGGTAGTACTCAGTACGGAAGCGAGGAACCAGCAAGTCAAGCCCGTACCGGATCAATCGTTGGGAATGCCTGACTTGATTATGATCTTGAATGATTGAGAAAAGATTCCCCAAGTAGGATGGCCTGCCGGATTGTATGAGTTGGAATAGGAAGCAGCACGAAAAGTATCGCCTCCTATTGGCAACGGAAATCCATCCCAGACGGTTGAGCCGGTAAGGGGTGACATGTTCGTCCCTACCAAGGTCGAATATAAATCCAAGAATTGACAAGTCGTTGAAGTCTAATATTAAGCACAGCAGAGATACCACGGTAAACCAAGCAGCAATAGTCGATAATAGGAAAGACAAGAGCCATGACGAGCTTACTGCGTAGTTCAGTGGAGAGAACGTTGCGACGATATTTTAAGCGGTACAGAGTGGAGTTGACCTTGTTGGAAATGAGAAGTGTGTGGCTCCTCCATGACAGATCGCGAGAGAACATTACACCCAGATTCCTGATCTCACTGACCCAGGGTATGGCAACACCATTGAGGATGATCTTGGGGAGAGAGTCGTAGTTTAGGCGAGGTACAAGACCAGTGCTGCTAAAAATAATGGCCCGGGTTTTAATGAGATTCAACTGCAAACAGTTGGCACTGGCCCAGTCGGCAATGGCCTGTGCGTCGGAAGTGAGACGCAGGATCCCGGTATGGAGTTCAGCTGGGTGAAAGGAATTGTAGATTTGCGTATCGTCTGCAAAGATGAGATGCTTGGAATGGACGAGAACTGAAGGAAGGTCATTTATGAAAATGGTGAAGAGGAGAGGGCCCAGTACTGAACCTTGAGGAACGCCGGATGTAATGCTGTATACAGTGTCAATACACAGTGTATACACTGTATACAGTGTCAAAAAGAGGCTTTCTGGATTTTTGACACTGTATACAGTGTCAAAAATTTTTTTGCTATAAATTATTATCAGTACCGATTTTTTAAAAATTAACAATTTTTTAAAAAATGTTTGAAAATTTTTAAATTAAAAATTAAAAATATCAAAATCAGTACCGATTTTTGACATTGTATGCAATGTCAAAAGTCGATACTGATAATAATTTATAGCGAAAAAAAATTTTTTTAATTTTTAAATCGAAAAAAAATAGTAATTATGGAAGGCCCACTACCGGACCGGGCTTAAAAGTTGCAGGACGGATAGAAGTTTAAAACAGAAAATCTTCAAGAAAATCGAAGGATACACACAGTTTTGAAAACACGATTGAAAACTTAAAATTCAAAAATATCGATTAAAAACACTTTAAATATTTTTTTCTATTTTTTTTCTGTAAAGGCCATCTAAAAACGAAAATTTTGAAAAAAAAATAATTGAATTTCGACCATTATTAGGAAAGTTATGAGTAAAAAACCAAAAAAAGGGCGTTTTTTTTTAAAATTCGATATTTTTTTAACCAGTGATCAAAAAAATCTCAAAATTTACCAGAAAGCCTCTTGTGAGGGGTACTAAAAAATACCAAAAAATCAAGAAAATTAAAAAAAAATTTTTTCAAACCGTCCGATTTGGCGTGGAATGCCCCAAATATATCCATGATATTTAATATTTCATATGAATAATGAACTTAAGAAAATGATTTTTAGGCAATATTTAATTAATTTTGTGTAAATACTATATGAATAGTAGAGTAAATAATTACTTAATCATTTCAAAAAAGACTTTTTGGTATTATTAACATTCCAATACTAGTTTTATAAGAGTTGTGCTGAATTTTGTATTTGAACTGATTGAGTTATTACATACTCTATTATTCATAAAGTATTTATACAAAATTACTTTAATATTACCTAAAAATCTTTTTGTTAAGGGGGTCATCCCGTGTGGTGGCCGTTTTTTTAAAGATTTTTTTCGGAATTTTTCGTGATGAAACGAAAAGACACAGAGCTTTCAAATTTTTACTACATATTTATTCATTCTTCAATTATGTCTCTGAATTTTGTTATACCAAAATATACGTATGATCATGAGTTATATCGCTCAAATGGCACCCACGTAAAAAAACGGTGTCCATGATTCCGTCAGATTGGCTTATATGAAATAAAAAAATAAAATTGCAAGGTGATCTATAAGTGGTTGGCTATCGCCGGAATGAGGATTTTTGAAAAACATTGTACCGCCTTCTTTTTACAGAAAAAATAGTCTAAAGAAATCGTTTAATTTTGGGGCTTTATGTTTAAAAGCATGTAAAAAATTTAATTTTCAATATTTTCAAAAAATCCTCATTCCGGCGATAGCCATCCACTTATAGATCAACTTGCAATTTTATTTTTTTATTTCAGATAAGCCAATCTGCCGGAATCATGGACACCGTTTTTTTCACATGGGTGCCATTCGAACGGTATAACTCACGATCATAAGTATATATTCGTATAACAACATTCAGAGACATAATTGAAAAATGAATAAATATGAAGTAAAAATTTGAAAGCCCTGTGTCTTTTCATTTCATCATGAAAAATTCCGAAAAAACCACGGCCGCCACACGGGATGACCCCCTTAAGTTTATGATTCATATGAAATATTAAATACCATGTATATATTTGTTTAAAATAAAAACAAATTTAAATTGTAAAAAAATGAAAAAATTTCTTTATAATTAAAAAAATAGAAAAAAGGCGACCCACAATAGGACTTGCGGCATTAAATGGAGAATGGAAGAATGCTTTTTTGGAAAAAAAGAAAAATTAAAAATGGCGAATTGTGAGAGGTTAATGATTTTTTTCAAAAGCTCTAAAATATTATTGATCATACATTAACATTTTTATTTCTTGGTAAATTTTATTCAAAAATAAACAATTTGCAAAAAAGTCTTTTTGATTAATTTTTAGAAGATACAACATTATAGTTATTTGGAAAAATCACAAAAAGGATTTTGCTGGGGTTTTGCTAGGGTTTCGCTGTCAAGGTCGAATAATATGCGAGTAATAATTTCAGCCAAATCAAAAGTTGAGTACAAAAGTGATATTTGGACGCAAATAAGCAATAACATGTGAACCTATTAGAATAGGTTAGCCTCATACATTGTATGAATATATCAAGAGACACGGTAGTGTCTCGAGACAAGTTCATGTATGAATTGGGCTTGATTTCTTTTTCTATATACAGGGTGGCCATAAAGTAAGTATCACTTTCAAAATTCGATATCGCAGACATCGTAAGCGAAACCCCTATAGTCATATATATCATTTTATTCAGGGTAAAATGGGATTTCTTTCTAAATTTTTTCAGATTTTTTGGTGCATTTTGAAAAATCACTTAAATTTAAACTTTTTTCCTGATTCTACTCGATTTATCGCAAGTATGAACATTTTTGGCCAAAGTAACATTTAAATTCGATTATGATAACATAATCTGAAGAAAACGCAATGCCTCACGATGAGCTTGATACAATAATTGTCAATTTCAATTGATTTTTTATCAGAAAAACATTAAATTATGCGCTAACGTTATGAAAAAATTTAAACGTTGGCAAAGAATAGGGGCTTCGCTTTGTTCGATTCATCAACTACAATCTAACTAATGCGGAAATGATAGTGCAGATTTTTTGAGTGCAATACTTAAGCTCTATCATCGCGACAAGATTGAAGAAGCCCGTCGATGAAGGTTTTTTGTTGGTTTTTTTTCGATTTTGTTCTTTTTTTCTATTGTTTTTCTATTGAATTGTTGGATTTTTCCACATTTTTTATTACTCTTCTTTGCTGAAATTTGCTTTCAATTTCGTCCTAATCGTGCAAACCTCCATCGACGGGCTTCCATTTTGTCGCGGTGATGGAGCTTAAGTTTTGCACTCAAAAAGCCCTTCTTCATCGTTAACCTAAAAATTTATTCATAACGTTAGCGCATAATTTAATGTTTTTATAATAAAAAATCAATTGAAGTTTACAATTATTGTATCAAGCTCATCGTGAGGCATTGCGTTTTTTTCAGTTTATGCTATCATAATTTAATTTGAATGTCACTTTGGCCAAAAATATTCATACTTGCGATAAATCGAGCAGAATCACGAAAAATGGCAGGAACACACAAAATTGCAGGAACGCACAAAATTCATTCAGTTGTTCCAATGGATAGCGGAAATGTACGAGTTAAAGATTATTCTGGTTCAAATGATGCCCACATATGTAAAATTTTCAAAAAATTACGAAAATAGTGCTGAGCTCAGAACCAAACTCGTGACGATGCTCGTTTTTCCTCATATTGATTACTGCTGCCTGGTGTATGGTGATTTAACCCAGGCACTTGATCTTAGGCTCCAACGATTGCACAATAAGTGCATTCGATTTATATTTGATATGAGGCGGGATGAGCGTGTGTCACCCATTAGACTTTTCCGACTGGGCTGGTTGTCGACCGAGGGTCGCAGGAAGTATTTTCTCGGAAATATCATTTTCCAAATACTTTTCACTGGACTTCCATCCTATCTAAGTTCCGAGCTCGAGGATCCTGATCCAGATTTGAGAAGGTCCGTCAGAGTGCAGAGCGGCTCCAGGCCATTAGTCATTCCCTTCGCCAGAAGTGGTTTCTTTGGTAATTCGTTTGTTGTATCTGCAACACATTTCTGGAACTCTCTCCCATCTTCTATCACCAACGCGGATTCCACCCCCTCGTTCAAGAGGCTTCTTTACAACCACCTTCTTGAAGAGGAACGAGCTGATTGGAGACGATTAAATCGCACTCAATAGTCGGTGGTCATGAACAAGCTTCATTTCACTTTACTTTGCTTTACTTGCACATCCCCGGCTGCTCTTGTCTCTCTTGTCTTTGTTGTCTTTGTTCTTATTCTCATTTTTGTTTTCTGCTTATCACTATCATTAACTATATATTGTACCACAGCGGATTCATTCATTTTTACCTTTGCAATCGAAAAATTCATAAATTCTGCGCGCAGAATCTGCACTTACTTATGTATATATGTATATATGTATGTAAATATACATATACGTCTGAATTGCCCCATGGATTCCAGGGCATAATAAACTAGTATAAAAAAAAATAAATAGATATTTTTGTTTTATTGAATATAAATTGATTTACCGACCATTGATTGATTTTAAACACCTTTTTACCATTATAAATTGCAGAAATTATTAAAAAATAATTACAAAAATAATATACAGTAACGGAAATTGATATTCATAATGATTAATAGAAAGAAAAGATTTTTCAAAAATCGAAAAAAAAAAAATAATAGCTTTGGAGGTCCCACGATCGGACCGGCCTGAAAAGTTGCGGAATGAGTAGTAGTTTGCTATAAAAAATTTTGACGAAAATCAAAATATGCACTCACTTTGGAAAATAAGATTTAAAAATTTAAAGCTCAAATATCTCATTCAAAAACACTTTACAAATTTTTTAAATATTTTTTTCTAAAGAGTACATGAAAAAACAAAAATTTTGAAAAAAAAAAGTTTAAATTTGGAACATTATTGAAAAAGTTATCAGCGAAAAACTAAAAAAAGCGATTTTTTTGAAAATTTGATATCGTTTGAACGGGTAATCAAAAAAATCTCAAAATTTACCAGGAAGGGTTTTTCAGTAGGTACTAAAAAATATCACAAAATTCAGGAAATCAAAAATCAAAATTTTTCAAACCGTCCGATTTGGCGTGGAATGCCCCATATATATGAAGAGATACCGTAGTGTCTCGAGAAACGGTCTTTATATATTTATTCAAGCACTACTGATACCATATAGATTCGCGATTGAAATCCCGAAAGAACTTCGATTCTTTCCGACTCTCTTCGGAGATCTCTCCTACTGGTTACAGTAGTATAGGCAAACAGCGACCACTGTCGCTGTAGTTGAAAATTTGAAATTGATATTTTTGACAACTACTTTATATCTTTGGAAATTTGGAAAAATGGAAACTGAAATTTATATTATCAAAAACTTTAAAATTGATATCTTTAGAAAATTTGGAATTGATATTTTTGGAAACTACTTGATATCTTCGAAAAATAAAATTTATATCTTTAGAAATTTGAAAAAATGGAAACTGAATTTTATATTTTTAAAAACTTTGAAATTGATATCTTTAGAAAATTTGGAATTGATATTTTTGGAAACTACTTGATATATTTAAAAACTAAAATTTATATCTGGAAATTTGAAAAAATGGAAACTTTGAATTGTATATTGTTAGATCTTCTTTGTAAAACCAAATACAAAAATTAAAAAATTAATTTCTTGGTTCTATTAATCTCTTATTCTAATGAAGAGAAATACTGAATTTATCCATTTATATATTTCCTCGAATTCGGCTGTTTGTTTATACAAAAAAGCGATACGGCTTCGGATATTTAGAAAAGAGTTATTCGTCATCTATACTCAGATTACAACCACCGTGTCCCTTTTTGGCCATTGCATTAGTTAGTTCTTTAGAAAAAGTCATAGCGAAAGGGTCTTTCTTCTGTTGCGTAATATAATAAAGAATTATTATATAAAAAGTATAAACTTGAGTATTTTATTTAAATAAACCCATTTCCAACATGTATTGTTAAAAACTTTGAAATTTATATCTTTAGAATATTTAAAATTGTTATTTTTGGAAACTTCATATCTTTGTAAACTAAAATTGATATCTTTGGAAATATGGAAATCTGGAAACTGTGTACATATTGGAAAATGGTAAGTTTGAAATTGATATTTTTAGAAACTTTGAAATCGTTGAAATTTATATTTTTGGAAATATGAAAACTGTAAATATTTGGAAATATGGAACTGTGAAATTGATATTTTTGGAAACTATGACATTTGTGTCTTTTAAAACTGAAATTGATCTTTTTAAACTTCGAAACTTTTAAATGTGTGTCGTTGAAAACTTTGAATTTTGTGTCTGTTAGGTTTTTTTTGTAAAACCAAATACAAAAATTAATCTTTGTTCTATTAGTCTCTTATTCTGATGAAGAAAGATGCTGTATTCATCCATTTATATATTCCCTCGCATTCGGCTGTTTGTTTATACAAAGAAGCGATAAGGCCTTGGATATTTAGAAAAGAGTTATTTATCATCTATACTCAGATTACAATCACCGTATCCCTTTTTGACATTGCAATAGTTAGTTCTTTAGAAAAAGTCATAGCGAAAGGGTCTCTCTTCTGTTGCGTAGTATAATAAAGAAGTATTATATAAAAAGTATAAACCTCTGTATCTTATTTAAATAAACCCACTTCCAACAGTGTCTTTTGGAACTTTGATACTTTGAAATTGATATTTTTAGAAACTTTGAAATCTTTGAAATTTATGTTTGAAAACTTTGAAACTTGAAAATTAATATCTTTGGAAATATGGAACTGTGAAATTGACATGTTTGAAAACTATGACATTTGTGTCTTTTAAAACTTTGAAATTTGTGTCTTTTGAAAATTTGATACTTTGAAATTCATTTTTGTAAAAACTTTATCTTGTAAAACTTTTATTTGTAAAAACTTTATGATATCTTTGATAACTTTAAAATTTTTGCCCTTGGAAACTTTGAATTTTGTATTTTGGAATTTTGAAACTTTAAAATTGATATTTTTAGAAACTTTGAAAATTATATCTTTGGAAATATGGAAACTGTAAATATTTGGAAATATGGAACTTTGAAATAGATATCTTTGACAACTTTGAAATTTTTGTGTTTGGAAACTTTGAATTTTGTCTTTTTGTCTTTTGAAAATTTGAGATGTTGAAATTGATCTTTTTAAACTTTGAAACTTTGAAATTTGTATCATTGGAAACTTTGAAATTTGTGTATTTGGAAACTGTGAATTTTGTGTCTTTTGAAACTTTGATACTTTGAAATTGATGTTTGTAGAAACTTTTAAATTTATATCTTTGGAAATATGGAAATCTGGAAACTGTGTAAATATTGGAAAATGGAAAGTTTAAAAATGATATTTTTAGAACCTTTGAAATTTATATGTTTGGAAACTTAGAAACTTGAAAATTTATCTTTGGAAATATGAAAACTGTAAATATTTGGAAATATAAATTATAAAATATATATTATGTTATAATTTTTCTATTTAGGGCTACCATAAATTTCAAGACATATTTAAAACGTTAAAAAATTAAGTTTTGAACTATTTTTATTTCTGGAATACTTAATAATTTTCCGAAGCATAAGTTTTACAAACAATTTTCAATTTTTTTTGGTATAGAATAATTATAGGAACTAAATTTCTAGAAGTTTCACCAAAAAGGTTACTCTAAGTCATCATTTTCTTTCTATTCTAGTACTAAATATCTTGAGAAATATTTCCTACTCATATTAGGAAATAAAAATGCAATTTTCAATAAGTTACATAAAATGTCTATGTCATAAATATGTATTTGTCAAAGTTAAAATCATTTTCGTACATAAATTTCACATATCGCAAATCGTTTCCTTACATTATATATCACATAGCTGTATTTCTTCTATTATCCGTGCCGCCGCGTCTCGCGTGGTAATAGTACTCCGACAGCGCATTCTGTCGGAGTTTACGGAAACTAAATTGCGGCTCTTCTTTACCTTATGTGATACATATTTGTAAACACGTGGATATCAAGTTACGAGTTTTCGCTTTTCTTGTAATGTATACACTTTAATCAGCTTCTGATGAGCTTATAATGTTATTTGAAGTCCTCCAATTTGCGCTGGCTATTTACTACATGTGAAAA
This sequence comes from Gasteruption jaculator, assembly GCA_949825005.1. Lineage (NCBI taxonomy): Eukaryota > Metazoa > Arthropoda > Insecta > Hymenoptera > Gasteruptiidae > Gasteruption > Gasteruption jaculator. The sequence goes on from OX463775.1 coordinate 28,537, forward strand.
AACTCACAGTATTTAATAAAAAATAAAAAAATGATGCTCTGTCGATAAAACAGAATTAATTAACAAAATTATTTATGTTTTTCATGCAAATTTTTAGTAAGCGCAATTCATTTTCCTTTGAATTTCTCAATTCCAAAAGCATTTGCTGTTTTATGCAGGCAACTAGAAGAAAAGCGAAAACTAAGAAATAGCTTGTCCAGCATCCCCTTAATAGAAAAAAATATCCAGCTTCATATTTAGTGGGGAAAAAGTACCCAGCTAATGCAATTAAAGATGCAGCGTGCCCGCGCGAATAGTGACGCGCTGCATCTTTGACTGCATCAGCTCGAGACTTTTCCCCCACTAAATATGAGGCTGGATATTTTTTTCGATTAACTTATTAACTTAACTATTATTTTACCAAATTTGAACTTTTGTGGTATTAGTTTACTCACAAGGGCTCCGCCAGGGTCGTGGGTCACCGATTTTGTTCAACCTTTGCACACTTTTAGTAGTCCACTAGGACAATATAATGTGCAAATATTAAGGCGTACTTCTCAAGCGTTTTCGAGAAAATCGCAAGCAAAGTTTGCGATTTTCGATGCGTCGCTTATATCCCCTTACGTGACGATCGTTACCAAGCAGCGGCGGTGGCCGAGTGGTTAGCGTTCTAGCTTCGTAACCGCTAGAACGCCGGATCGAGTCCCCTTTCGGGCATTTTTTTTAAATTTTTTTTTCACACATTATTTCATGTATATTATAATTTAAAGGAAGTATAATGCGAAAATATATTTATTTGCATCATTTTTTATTACCACAAACATATTTAAAATTGTGGACGAATAAAAGACGAAACGCATTGATTTTCATTTAATATTCTTAATTATTAAATGAATAATGACAAAAAATAAGAAACAACGAAACAAATAAAATTTTACAATTAATCGTCAAATGCATCTTGGGGAGGTAGGATGATACTTATCATATAAACAGGGGAAACATAAAGTGTTTTCAATTAAATACGCACAAGTTTGCATGCGTTTGATAACATTTTTAATCTGGCTATAAAAATAAACGTCGCAGGGTTGGCATATTGGGTTACATTTAGGAGGTATCACTTTCACTGTACAACTAGCAAGATCTACGTCATCGCTTAAAATTTCATCATACAATGCAGGGTTTGTTTGACGCCCCCCAAGAAACAATAATTAATAAAAACTGTCTCATTAAATTGTCCAGTTTTCTATACTCTGGGCCCAAACTTTCCTTGTCGGGGGAATTAGTACCGCACGTGTTCCTGTGCTTGCAAGAATCCACAGGAAAGTTTGGGACCAGAGTACAGAAAACTGTGGACAATTTAATAAAACAGTTTTTATTAATTATTGTTTTTTGGGGGGGTCAAACAAATCCTGCATTGTATGATGAAATTTTAAGCGATGACGTAGGTCTTGCTAGTTGTACAGTGAAAGTGATACCTCCTAAATGTAACCCAATATGCCAACCCTGCGACGTTTATTTTTATAGCCAGATTAAAAATGTTATCAAACGCATGCAAACTTGTGCGTATTTAATTGAAAACACTTTATGTTTCCCCTGTTTATATGATAAGTATCATCCTACCTCCCCAAGATGCATTTGACGATTAATTGTAAAATTTTATTATGTTTCGTTGTTTCTTATTTTTTGTCATTATTCATTTAATAAATAAGAATATTAAATAAAAATCAATGCGTTTCGTCCTTTATTCGTCCACAATTTTAAATATGTTTGTGGAAATAAAAAATGCTGCAAATAAATATATTTTCGCATTATACTTCCTTTAAATTATAATATACATGAAATAATGTGTGAAAAAAAAATTTTTTAAAAATGCCCGAAAGGGGACTCGATCCGGCGTTCCAGCGGTTACGAAGCTAGAACGCTAACCACTCGGCCACCGCCGCTGCTTGGTAACGATCGTCACGTAAGGGGATATAAGCGATGCATCGAAAATCGCAAACTTTGCTTGCGATTTTCTCGAAAACGCTTGAGAAGTACGCCTTAATATTTGCACATTATATTGTCCTAGTGGACTACTAAAAGTGTGCAAAGGTTGAACAAAATCGGTGACCCACGACCCTGGCGGAGCCCTTGTCAGCGCATTTTTTTTTACTTGTTTATGTAAAGAGCTGGGGCATAATCCCCCACTCTAAAGTCAGCTGGATATGTTTAATCGTTTCTTTGTAACATATTTAATATGTCGACAAAGTTTCAGCTTTTGTGGTTTTAATTTTTTGTCACTATTATTTTACATGTGTGGGAGGCTGCCGCAGCTACACCCCTCGGAGGTGCGCGAGCTGGAGGTCCATTCACTCATTAGTGATACCAAATAAAGCTTAGGAAAAGTTTTCAGCTTTTGTGAAATGACTAACCCTAAAGGGTCACTGGCTCCCGGGCTATAAATGTAAGCCAATATGCCAACCCTGCAACGTTTATGTTTATAGGCAGATTAAAAATGTTATCAAACGCATGCAAACTTGTGCGTATTTATTTGAAAACACTTTATGTTTCCCCTGTTTATACGATAAGTATCATCCTACAGTTTGCAATCCCCAAGATGCATTTGGCGATTAATTGTAAAATTTAATTATGCTTCGTTGTTTCTTATTTTTTTGTTATTATTTATTTAATAAATAAGAATATTGAATGAAAATCAATGCGTTTCGTCCTTTATTCGTCCACAATTTTAAATATGTTTGTGGTAATAAAAAATGATCCAAATAAATATATTTTCGCATTATATTTCCTTTTAATTGAGAGATCTCGCCAGAGATCTTCGTTCTCTGCTCTATCGTCGAATCGTTGAGAACACCGAGCGCAAGATATCGTAGTGAGTCTATATACAGCAGAAATTGAAGAAACCTCAGATCTCTCACCCGCACCCGCGGGTTTTCCTATCCCGGCCTTTGACTTTCCAAGTTTTACGAAAGGTTTTCGTCGTACGGTACGTTTTACGGTACCAATGAAATCTGTATATCTATATATATATTGTTTACGTCTTACGGTACGACCGATAAAATCTCTATATCTATATCTATAAACAAAAATGTTCATATGTTAATTTTAGAAGAAAAGTAGTTTTCTCATTACTTTAATTTCTTTTTTAATTCACTCTTCGGAAAAAGTAATGAAATCTCAACAAAAAAACTTTTAAAAAGTAAAAATAGGTTCTGTGCTCAATAATAAAAAGTCTGATTATTTTTTCCAGAATTTCGAGGCAGACAAGGAATAGGAATCAAACCTCGAAATTCTGTGCCTAAGATCTTGAGATAGTAAGAATTTCGAGGTAGATAAAGAATTGAAATCAAACCTCGAAATTCTGTGCTTAAGAGCTAAAAAAGGACGTGAAAAAAATTGCGAGGTAAAAATTACACAGAACAGCGTGCATTTGCAGAAATAAATTTTGCTCTTTGTAAACAGTTGTTTACTTTGTAACACGCTGTTCTGTGTAATTTTTACCTCGCAATTTTTTTCACGTCCTTTTTTAGCTCTTAAGCACAGAATTTCGATGTTTGATTTCAATTCTTTATCTACCTCGAAATTCTTACTTTCTCAAGATCTTAGGCACAGAATTTCGAGGTTTGATTTCTATTTCTTGTCTGCCTCGAAATTCTGGAAAAAATAATCAGACTTTTTATTATTGAGCACAGAACCTATTTTTACTTTTTAAAAGTTTTTTTGTTGAGATTATAATATACATAAAACAATATGTGAAAAAAAAGAAATAAAATGCACGAAATGAGACTCGATCCAGCGTTCTAGCGGTTACGAAGCTAGAACATTAACCACTCGGCCGCCGCTGCTGCTTGTTAAGGATCGTAACGCAAAGGAACACACACGTCGAATCGAAAATCCCAAACTTTGCTTGCGATTTTCTCGAAAACGCTTGAGAAGTACGCCTTAATATTTGCACATTATATTGTCCTAGTAGACTACTAAAAGTGTGCAAAGGTTGAACAAAATCACTGACCCACGACCCTGCCGAAGCCTTTGTTAGGTATTACAAAGTTCATAAATAGTATTAAATAAACAATTATCACAAAATACACAGGTAAGACGGATAACATTTCTTTCACTTATCCCATAAGTAATAGAGACAAATCGTTTAAACCATTGATAAATAGGAAATAAAGAAATTCAAAATGCCCAAAAGAACAGGTGGAAAGGAAACAAAAAAACGGAAAGAAACGGGGAAATTCAGGAAATACAACTAGACAATACAACACTTAACACAAACGACGGCACAGACAACGAACAAGACACAATGACAGAAAGGAATAAATTAACAACAATAGAAGAAACAAAAGAAAAATCTACAACACAACCGCATTCAAGTATTAAATTCACGGTGCCATTACACCAATCAACGCCATATACACAAAGGCAACCACAACATGTAACATATAGCACACAAGGGGCGATCCCAAAAACAAAAAAAGTTAACACAATGACAAGCCAAGATACAAATAGAAAAGAAGAAACAGAGGACTCAAGTGGAAGTCAGGAAGTGAAAACATTAAATAGAAAACTACAGATTCTAGAACAAAAATTACACACATAAACAGAAACACAAAATTTACATTTTCAGATGCTGATACAAAATATGCAAGAATTAATAGAAAAAATATAAACAAAAGAAAGGGTAGAAGAGAAACAAAACACACAAATAACGACACAAATCCACACACAATTACACAGACAAAACAATACAGATCAACACGAAACACATAGACCACACAACAGAACACAAATCGAACCCAACGAAGTATCAATACTAACACAATCTATTATACAGCAAACAAAAAACACAACAATAGCAGCAATCAAAGAATCGGAAGTAAAATTCAAAGGGGAACCGGAGGAGAACTCCCAGGAATTTATAGAATCAATAGTAGAATTAGGAATAATCTATGACATAACTCCAGAAAATATTTTATCAAGCCTGGCGTACATTTTTAACGATACAGCCTTGCAATGGTACAAAATCAATAAGAATAACTGGAAAAATTGGCAGCAATTCGAAAATGCATTCCGAACGGAATACGATGCGCCAACCTTCCAGAAAAAACTAAAGTTTAAAATTAATGGAACAACACAAAACGAAAATGAGTTAATAACTAAATTTATAACACGATATAGAACACTGCTAAACCAAAAAATCCCCAATTACACATTAACACCACAGTTAGACATGACGTATTTAAGACTAACACCACAGTACACAAACCACATAAAAAGAACAGATTTCTACTCGTTCGAGGAATTAATAAACTTAGGAAAAGAACTAGAAAAGTTCAAAGCAGAACGAGAGGAAATCGAAAGGTTTCAGAGACCAAAATACACACAAAATACCAGTTACTCACATAACCCAAATTACATACAAAACACGAATTACATACATAACCCAAATCACACACAAAACACGAATTACATACATAACCCAAATCACACAAAACACGAATTACACACATAACCCAAGTCACACACAAAAAACATATTATACAAAAAACACAAAGACAAACGAATACAGAGAAACTACACAAAACGAAACAACAAACAATAAGAAACAGTATTATGCAAGGTACGGAAATCCGAACCACACAATACAAGAATGCAGATTATCATTTGAACTATTTTGTTCAAATGTAAAAGGAAAAATATCTTACCAAATTTTGTCCTAGGTGTACAAAAAACGAAGTTTGAGCACCCTTAAGGTGACCAAAGGGGACTCAAACGAAAATACAAAAAGGTCACAACAAAAACAAAAAAATGAAAGAACAGAAAGAACACAAACAAATACACCATTAATAGTAAACACAATAGTACAATATAACAAACAAATAAACACTGTCCCTGTCGTGTCCCCAAAGGACCCGAAATGGTTTTTACAGATAATAGTAGGAAAAAGCAAAAAAACCGTCGAGGCTCTTGTAGACACAGGAGCGGTGAACTCGTTTGCTGGAAAGAAAGTAATTCAAACGGCGCTAGAAGAAAAATGGCACATAGAAAAAGCAGATGAGAAAATAATAACAGCAAACGAGTCCACCGTACAAATTTTAGGCACAGGGGCGGTAGCAATAACAAACGACGAAAGTCACACTGGAAGTCAGATTAATGGAAGAATTGTCCATAGACTTTATCCTAGGAACGGATTACATAAGGAAAGCAGGTTTGGTATCAAATTTTAAGCTAAACCTGTAGTCATTTGACAGTTCTAGAGATACATTTTTTCCCATTGTTTGGCCATTACCACAACACATCACAGACAAAAATCCAGACAGACAAACGACGGACACACACAACAACCCAACAAAATGTTCGTCAACCTCAAAATTGACAAACCGACAACAGACACAATTACACACCTTTCTTAAAAACACATTACCTCCAAAACACGATAAACTAGGAACGACACACCTAGTAGAACATCACATAGACACACAAAATTGTAATCCGATAAAACAAAAAGGTTACCCAATGTCTCCTAAAATGTTCGACATAATAAATAAGGAAGTAAACGAAATGTTAGAAAATGACATTATCGAACCTTCCAGGAGCAATTGGGTGAACCCGATTGTAATTGTAAAAAAACCAAACGGCAAACATAGATTCTGTCTAAACTTTAAAAAAGTTAATGATGTTACAAAAAAAGATGTATACCCGTTAAGATATATAGATTCCATCCTTGACAAATTAAAATCTGCAAAGTACATTTCAAAAATAGAATTATCGCAGGCGTACTTCCAGATACCATTGCCAAAAGAATCAAAGGAAATAACGGCTTTCCGGATTCTGGGGAGAGGATTATTTCATTTTAAAGGAATGTCATACGGCTTAACAAACGCACCTGCAACATTTCAAAGGTTGCTATACGAAATAATCCCACCGGAGATGGAGCCATACGCATTTGTATATATTGATGACATAATCATAGTAAACAATACTTTCGAAGAACACATGAAATGGTTAAAAACGGTAATAAATAGAATTAAAAACGCAAATTTAGAAATCAACTTAGAAAAAAGTGAATTTGGATGTTCGGAAGTAAGATTCCTTGGTTATATCGTCAATGAAAACGGATTACAAATAGACAAAGAAAAAACACAACCCATACAAGACTACCCCATACCAAAAAACACAAAACACATACAGAGATTTCTGGGATTGGCTTCATGGTACAAACGATTCATTCCACATTATTCGGACGTCATAGCCCCACTGACTAAATTATTAAAGAAAAATGTGAAATGGGAATGGACCGAAGAACAAGAAGAAGCAATGAACACAATAAAAAATATTTTAATAGCACCACCAGTGCTAACAGGCCCAGATTTCTCTCAAACATTCACACTACAGACGGACGCCAGTAATAATGGTCTGGGAGCAGTCCTAACTCAAAACTTAGAGGGGGTGGAACACCCCATAGCACACGCGAGTAGGATGTTAACAGACCAAGAAAAACGGTACACCACTACAGAAAAAGAATGCTTGGCAGTAATTTAGGCGGTAAAGAAATTTAGGCCCTACATTAAAGGGTACAAATTTATAGTAATTACAGACCATAGTTGTCTAAAATGGCTTCATAACCTAAAAAACCCTTCAGGTAAGCTAATGAGATGGTTCTTGTAACTACAAAAACACGATTTTCAAATCATACACAGAAAAGGGAAAATGCACGCCGTTCCAGACGCACTATCAAGACTCTTAGATCACATTAACACAGAACACACAAAGACAAAACACTCTAACACTGAAAACACACAACCGACTGAACCTACACGAGAACACCTACACTTCACATACGACACACGACACACACATCACACAAACCGAATTAGCATAACAGATACACAAGACAATGACAATACGAACACACAAACAACAAGCACAAAAACAATACTAAACAGATGGTACAACAGAAAGTGCCAAACAATATTAAATAACCCAGGAAAATTTAAAGACTGGAAAATAGAAAATAACAATTTATACGTACACAAACCGAACGAAACACACTCAAATATGGTAAGTGACCCCAAACCTACCTGGAAATTGGTACTATAATACCACCTAATAAAGCCATTTTTAAAAGAAAACCATGATAGCCCGGAAGCTGGACATCAAGAAATTGAGAAGATGTACGACAGGATATCAAGAAATTATTACTGGCTTGGCATGTACGGAGACATAGCACAATATGTACGAAGTTGCCAAGCCTGCCAAAAATCAAAAGCTTCTCAACAAAAACCATATGGATTAATGGGACACAGAATAATAGAAGAGCCATGGACGATGGTAGCAATAGATTTAATGGGGCCATTTCCTCAATGCAAATCCGGAGCGAAGTACATATTAGTGTTTCTAGATTTATTTACAAAATGGGTGGAGATCATCCCCCTAAAGGCGGCAACAGGCCAAAACATTAAGGAAGCCTTTCTAGAGACAATAATATATAAATTTGGAACACCCAAGGTACTATTCAGCGACAACGGGACACCTTAGACCAATAAAACCATCAAAGACATGACGGAGACATACGGAATAACACACACAACTACACCACCGTATCACCCACAAGTAACCTCAGTAGAAAGGGTAAACAGAACATTAAAAGCCATGATAATAGCCTTTTTAGGAAAAAATCACAACGAGTGGAGTCTACACCTACACGAATTCCAGTTTGCACTCAACACGACACACGCCATCCTTCCTGAACTTGGGTAGAAACCCACTACAACCCCCACAAAATCGAAGGAAAATTCAAAATTGGAGAAAAAATACTAAAAAGAAATCATACACTATCTTCAGGAGCAAAAAACAGTTCAGCAAAATTAAACCCTAAATTCATAGGACCCTTCATGGTCTCAAAAATAGTTTCGGAAAATATTCTACAACTAATTACTATGGAACGAAGAAAAATAGAAAAGGTTCACACAAAGGATATTAAAAGATTGAATGAATAAAAGAAACACTAGAAATAATACACTAAAAGTAATATACACAGAAATAACAATTAAATGAACATAACAAATAACAACAAAACACAATTACATTTTACAGAAATGGTGGAAGGAGGGCATGGAAACCAACATAATAAACTGGGGAAAATACAAAGGTCAGTCCCAGATCAACAATCAAACATAGAAACCCAACACATCGTCCAAAACATGATTCCCCAATGGGGAATACAACATCAATTATTTCAACAAATATTACGAAACGCACAGATACAAACAACAATTACATAAACACTAGGTCAAAGAGTGCGTCCTGAAATCTACTGCCAGTGCTGCGAATGCTGCCAACTCCGTTCCGATATAGGCTACAGTGGGCTGCGGCAATACCGCGAGAGACACGTGACGTTATTAATTTTGTCGTCATTTCCTGCTGCAATTACTGCCACTAGCCAGGTAGTGTAATGGCAGTAATCACCATGGCGTCACCTGAAGTAGTAAACAGTATCACGTTGAAATTAATTGATGCTGATGAGAATAAAGAATATCAAATTGTAGTCTCTCTGGAAGACGCTGAAAGAGCTAAAAATGGTAATTAAATAGATTTTAGGGAATAAATTTAATCTGACATACTTTCACTTCCATCACATAAACATAACCTTTGATGATATTTTTGTTTACTATTTGACGACCGCTTATAACATATAAATTTGTTAATCTTTCTTGCTGTAGTCAAAATAAAAACTTTTTTAGATATTTTTTAAATTAATGTATTTAATGAATTTTGTAGATCACACATTTGTATATAGTTTGCTTCAGCAAAGAGTCAAGTTTTCTGAAGTGGGCCACCAAAAATCAGCATATCGAATTTTCTATTTTTTTTTGGCGATAATTATTTATATATGTGTTAAATGTAATCTCCTAAAATTTAAAAAAAAAATTTTTATTTTTACAAAAGTTATAAACAAATTAGTTTTAAGGCTACTTTTTTTATAAATTGCGATTATTCAGCGAGTTTTGAATAAAACTTTACCAAAATTTAATGGTAAGTACAACATTAGCAAAGGAATATAATAGTGTAATCGAGCGATTAAAAAAATTTAATTTATTTATAAAAAATTAATTTTGCAATAAACAATTTGATATTTAACCAACTTCTGGATGAGATAAAACAATATTTTTATTTAAATTTAAAAGCTTTAACATTAAGCTACTGATATCTGCAAAAAAATTTTGATAATATTCATAAGAAACAAAGTTATGAATTTTTGAACATTGTTGCGGAGGCACTGCAGGCGCGTCGCGCGCGCTCGCGCCTCGCTGGCGAGCTTTCGTCTACTATGCAGTAGACGAAATATTTTTTTTTAAATTAAAAAAAAATATTGTTTTATCTCATCCAGAAGTTGGTTAAATATCAAATTGTTTATTGCAAAATTAATTTTTTATAAATAAATTAAATTTTTTTAATCGCTCGATTATACTATTATATTCCTTTGCTAATTTTGTACTTACCATTAAATTTTGGTAAAGTTTTATTCAAAACTTGCTGAATGATCGCAATTTATAAAAAAAGTAGCCTAAAAACTAATTTGTTTATAACTTTTGTAAAAATAAAAATTTTTTAAACAAATTTTAGGAGATTACATTTAACATATGTATAAATAATTATCACCAAAAAAAATTAGAAAATTCGATATGCTGATTTTTGGTGGCCCACTTCAGAAAACTTGACTCAAACAAAACGTTATGTAGCAGTGCAAGAAAATAGTAAGTCATCTAACCATATTAAAAGTTTTGCATTATATTGTTTTCTCCAATTTTGTCTAATTCGCATTATTTATAGACAACTTGGAAAAGGAAGACGCAGTTGACATACTAGCCCGAAAGAAGGAAACAACTGTTGAGACTAATTGTGATGTTGAATGCGGTCAAACTGAAAACAACAGTAAATTAAGTTGCAAATAATATTTGTTTGATATATAATTTGTGACGTGGATCTCGCTATCCTAAGACAGGGGACCGTAACCCCTGTCACGTCACTTCTTATCACCTGAAAATCTTCTAAAAAGGAAAGGAATCCAGGTCGCGGGCGCCAGGTGCAATGCACCGCGTCGACCAGCTCAGGTCGCGAGAACGGTAGAGGGGAGGGTTCGTTAGAAAACGACACGAAGAAAAATAAATGAAAATAAATATATTCAATAATAATAAGAAAAAAAAGACATCCAAAGGAATAATAATAATAATAAAAAAATACTATAAAAATGCAAAACAAAGAACTAAGCAAAAAAAAGAACTAGAAGGGGGCGAAGTCCTGTCGGCCCCTTCGAGACAGCTGGGGTCGAGCACGTAATGGGAGCTCGCTCGGAGAGGGCCACCCGCAAGACTTGGGTGGCTCAATCCCTGAGCTCGCTCGAATTCGTTGAATAAAAAAAGATAGCCGTGGGGGGACTCACGATGACTCCCAGGTCGCCGGAACTCCTGCGTTTTCCCTCCTCGAGTTCTCGGTCTCGGCTCGGACACGGCTCTCTCGTTCTCTCTCTCTCTCGGTGCCGTTCTCGGCTCTCGTTTCGGATTGCGAAGCGTCTCGGTTGGCGTCCAGCAAAGAAGTGAAGACTCCGGTGTCGTCTCCGGCGTCTTCCGTCGAGTGGGGAGACTTCGTGCCTCCTGATTGGCTGCGGGGGGTCACGTGCACCCCTCGAATCGATCGACGATGTCTGGATCGAAGGGAACTCCATGTTCCTTTCGAATTCGTATCGAGGGCGATTCCCGTAACCTGCAGGAAATCGTCCCTCGATTTGTGGTTCTCAGCCGGGGCCTGGGTGACTCCCTCGAATGATCCCCGGCCGGTATCGATGCTCGATTCAGCGTCATGGATGACCGTCGTGGTCCCTCTTCGCTGATGACGTCATTCCTCAGTCGCTTCGGTTACGGAGCTCCCACGTGCTCGAAACGGTAATTCGTATCGGTAGCGACGGATGTCGCGACGTGTCTCATAATCGCCGAACTTCGCCCCTTCGAACGATCGTTCTTATCGATCTCGCGATTCTTATCCTAAACCTATTCCTTAATAGATGTCGCAATATACATGATTTGATTAATAATATACATGATTCGATTTCGCTCTTACACCACGGATCAACTTAACCTAAGAGTTTGTTGACTTCCGTGTTGGACGATAATTCGATCGATCCATGCTGATCGATCGATACGTAAATGTATTTATTAATCACGCGTCGCGAACGAGGAAAGAAAACGGTTTTTCGGAGTCCGGGACTTTTGTGACAGAGAATCCGTGTTCTCTATCACAAATTTGTATGCTTATAATGTAATGTTTGTTCCTAGATCAACATTTCTGGAGTAGAAATCAAACTCTCCTCCTGACGGAAGTGTACAAGAAACATAAGGAAAAATTTAATAGCGGAAAGTATTCCATGAAGCAGTGCTGGATGGCTATCGCTGCTGATATGAAAAAAGGAGGCCATGACATATCGTGGAAGAAAGTTAATACCAAATTCCAAGCGTTTAAAAGAACATATAAGTCGGCTTACGACTATAACAAGAAGTCTGGCAACGACAGACGTAAATGGGAATACTTCGAAGTAATATTTATAAAAAGAGAAGCACTGTTATTTAGGAAAAAAAGGTGAATAATCATTATAAAATTTTTATTTTTAATATTTCAGCTGATGCACGATATCTTTCATGAGAAACCATGGATAGAACCTGTAGCTGTGGCGGGTAGCAGTGTAGAAGCAGAGGATCAAGAAAATAGAAGTGATCGTAAGAGAATAAAAGTATGTTTATGGCTTGCTAATTTATTATGAATAATTATTCGTATTTCTTTTTCTCATTTTGAATTATGGGGCTAATTTAATTTTAAATCCATAAAAAAAGAGTGTAACTGCTATTCTCTCCGAACGCATGGATCAATATCGTAACGATAGAATGCAACGGAGAGAAGACACAGAGAGACGCCATCAACAAAAACTCGCAAAACTAGATCACATTGAAAAATTGTTATCACAAGTGATTGATAAGTAAGTTTATAAAGAAGACTGAAAAGATACATCCAAAAAATATTATCTTAGAAATAAGGAAGTTCAGAAGTAGGTGAAAATTCTTAATATAAATGTTAAAATATGAAGATTTAAGTTAATCAAGAAAAGAAATTACTGAATATTTTTTTATATCAACCAAAAAGTATTCTTACTTAATATTAACATTCTTAAACATAGGATTTAAGGACTGACAAAAATTTTCTTACGCTTTCTGTTAAAATATCATTAAAACTCATAAGTGATCTTAGTTTACTAAACATTGAAAATTTCCATGCGAGTCCTAAAATGAGCAAGATAGCTCCCATTGATATTCCGGAGTACAGTAAGCTACTTTCTAGTCTATCAAAACGTTTTTTATATTGTCGGTCTTTAGCAATGCCTTTTGCTTTTGATATGATTGTTTCAAAACTTGTTTCTAATTGGACGTCTGGTAAATGTAATTTGTTTACTAGAGATTTTTGTTCCTCTAGTACGTCGGTCAGGTTAACGATATCACTGTAGTCGAATGAATTTTGATAAATTTCCGATATATTTAATGTTTTGGTCGAGAATACTGTAATATTCTTAAGGGTCTGAATTTCTCTGTATGGTAACAAATCTTTGTTTTTGGTCTTTGCTTCACATACTGAACTTAGTTGTATTATTCCTGTGTTTTTGCAAATAAAATGTATTGTTTCTGTCGCGGGGGTCGAAAATATCCATGTATTGGAGTCGCGAATCCTAGTCCATTGTGTTCTTTTCAGAATTTTTAGTTCAATGTTACAAATTTTGAAGTTTGAAAATTGTGGATTTGCTAACAATTGTATCTCACATTCACTTCCATCGTCAAAATGATTCGGTCCAAATTGTAAACAAATGTATTCTTGATTAAAGTTTTTGCATTTTTCCAAGTTGTCATTGTCTATTGTATAGTATTTTTCAAAACTGGTCGAAATTGCTGAAAATGTCGTGGTTGGTTTTATGTATGCGAATTCAGCACCATACGGTCTGTCATACTGTCTGACTGGAACCGAAATATGTTGGTATAATTTGAATTTTTGAAGATTTAACAATGGAATTTTGATAACATAGACTATTGTTTGTTGTTTATGGAATATCGTTAAGTCTGCGAGTTGTAATAAGTCTGCTACGTTAGCTGTTTCAACAGGAATTGGAAATTCCAGAGTTGGTTCCGATTTCTGAATTGCTTGTGCACTTCTGATTGTTTGTTGTCTCGTTAATACTTTTGGATGGACTTGTCCGTTTTTGGCGAATAGCAAAATATCGATAAAAGTGTTTATATCGATCTCGTATTTTAACAAGTCGGATTCGATTACGTTTACACATTGCAATAATTCTTGTTGTATTTCAAGTATATGAATGTGTTTAGCTGTAACGTAATTCGTGTTATTGATTTTGATTGTTAAATTTACCAATGTATTTCCAAGATTGTAAATTTGTTTTCGTACGGTATCAAATTGTGATTTTATAATATGTGTTTGGTTTTGTACCAGTTCTGCTAAATCGTATGTACTATTGGAAATTGATTCCATTTGGCTAAAAATTTTGTTTCCGTCAACTTCGTCTAATGTTCCATATCATTTTTTGTAAATTTTTCCGATGAAACTAAAGATTGCTCTTTTGTTTCTGGTGTTTTTGTCTATTTGAACTAATTCGTATATTACGTCGTGTATGGTTAGGACGTTGTTTAGTCTGTGTTTTATATTATGTATTTGATTTTGTATTGTGCAGTCTTTTTCTAATTTGTTGCAAATATTTTGTGCGAAAATGAGGTTATGTAGTATGGTGTCTCTTCTTGTAAGTAGTTCTTCCGTGTTGATGTAAGTAACTAACGTCCATTTCGTATGGTACGTCCGTAGTAGTCCTAAGTCTTCTGAATATAGTCCAAGATTTTTATCCAATGTAGTTATTTTAAAAGTCTCATCTTGGCCTACTGCGTATGCGATAGACCTGAAACATAGGCCAATTTAATTTTATCTATATGTACTATTTTTGTTTTTTCGTCGTTTATTTTCAGTTTAACGTTATGACGGTCTGTTATTTCTAAAATTTCGTACGGTCCTACATATTCACTGTCGAATTTCGTTTTCTTTGGTTCTCGAAGTAGAAATACTACTTGTCCTACTTCAAACTCTGGGTTTTTAACATTCTTTTTGTCATAGTAAAATTTCGTTTTTTGTTTTGATTTCTCTATTGTCCTAACAGCGTCCGTTTTTAAGTCCTTTAGTTGTCTAATTAACTGTACCAAATAGTCTTCGTATGAAATAATTTTGTCGTCCGGAGGAAATTCTGAAGGAATTCTAGGCTTTTTACCAAAAATCAATTCAAATGGTGTGAATCCTGTAGATTCATGGATACTGGAATTGTATGAATACATGGCGAAGGGTAGCCACTCGTCCCATTCGCGATTTTCGTCTATGAAGTTTCTTAAATATTCTTTCAGTGTGTGGTGGCTTCTTTCTAATGTTCCATTTGATTGTGGGTGATACGCTGTCGTTGTGTATTGTTTAATTTTGAATAAGTCTGCAAATTCCTGTAGGGTTTCAGACATGAAATTTCGTCCTTGGTCTGATAACATTGCCTTTGGCGGTCCGTAACTACAGATAAATGTACTGGCTAATGCTTTAGCTACGTCGGTAGCTGTAATATTTTTTAAAGGTACGCCAATTGCATATTTGCTAAGTAGGTCTAGTATTGTTAAAATGTATACGTTTTCTGTTTTTGTTTTTGGTAACGGTCCGAAAATGTCAATAGCTATTTTGTCGAAAGTATCAGTCGGTGTATCTGTTATTAGCATCGGTCCTTTGTTTTTTACTCTTACTAATTTATTTTTCTGACAAGTTTGGCAGTATTTTATAAAATGTTGAATGTCTGTTTTCATTCCGATCCAATAATAATCAAGTAAGATTCTGTAGTATGTTTCGGTGATTCCTTTGTGTCCTCCAGTTGCTGAAGAGTGATATTCGTTGATAATTTGTGTTCTGTCCTGTATAGCTGGAATGTTTAATGTTCTTTCGCAAAGTATTATTTCTATTTCTGAGTTTATCGTCATTAGTCGTAAGTACGTTTGAACATTTTCCCAACATGAGTCACTCATCATTTCACCGTCTTTTTGGATTGCGCATGAACAGATTTGCAATTTTTCTAATTCTGTTGAAAAGGATTCCAGGCATTTTTTAATATTTGGTAGTATTATATCGTCCGAAAAGTGTTGCTTGCAGATTAGTCCGAAATACGTCTTTGTACTCTTACGAGTTGTTATTACTGTTCCAATTGTCGGTTTCTGTTTCAATAAATTTATTTGTTTCATGTTTGATTTCTCTGCCAAAGCTTTTTCTGTTTTTGCATTGAAGGAACAGTCAGCTGACATAAAGAATGCTATATTTGTTATTTCCGAAATTACATTTGATTGCCTAGTTTTTACATTGTTTCTAACTGTAATGTCTTGTGTGATTTTTGTTCTGCTTCTTGTTTCCATTGGTTCCTGTGATAATTTCGTCGTTTTTCTGTGGTACGAGGTTCGTTGGTAATCTTTGTCGGATATATTCATAGCCGAAAATTCTTCTTCATTTTTCAGTCGTGTTGTCTTTGTTGTATGTTTGTCTGGAGAGCGAAAATTTGGGGTTACTTCTGGTGTCAAAGTTTCTTCTGTTAGTCTTTCAGGAGACCTGAATGTAGGAGACGGCGTTTCTTCAGTTTAAATTTCTGGAGATTCACATGTTGGAATTACTGGAGAATTGTAGTCCTTTTCCATTGGAGTTTATTTTGTTCGCAACAATATTTCTTCTATCTTCTTTATTGGATCTTCAGCGTGAATTCTTGGCGGGCTGGCACCGATTCCGGCGAATTTCAGTTCCGGGTCCCTTTCTTTAAATACTTTTATTTCATTTAGGCTCTTTTCATCGGCCATTTTATTAATATTTCTTTTTATATTTATTTTTGGGTTGACCCTTTTTCCTTTTATTACCGGTTCGTGTATCTCTACCCGTGTTTCAATTTTTTGCGCTCATTCGTCCTCTGAAGAATATGCTTTCTTTGTTTTTGTATCTTCTTTACTTGTTGCTTTTTTTTCTTTGTTTGTCTCGTTTAATTCTAATTGTTCCAGAAATTCTCTTTTTCTTTTTGTAGTTTCTTCGGTTTTCTTTTCATTATCTCCGTTCATCTCGTTTGTATTTTCATTAATTTCCCTAACTTTTTTGATGTTTCCTGGTGTTCCTTTTCTGTTTAATTTTAATCTTTTTAATGGTTTTTGTTTTTTCCGTAATATTGTTTGCGTTTCTTTATTTTCTTTTGTCGTTTCCTATTCGTCACTGGATTCGATATCTGTATCTTCTATTTCCCAAATTTCTTGATCCGTGGTGTCACTGAAGTTCGACGAGGTATCAGATTCGGCAGCTAATTTTGGTCTCTTTTGGTCTTGTTCCGAGTCCATGGAGTCGTCTACGTGTGGTTTTGTTTGGTGTTGGTGGTACTCTTTAACTCTTTTTTCTTCATTGCCAGTTGTTTCGTCGGTGTAGACTTCTCTGCTCCTAATAGGCATAAGGGATGCTGTTGTCGGATTTCGCGAAAGTGCGTCTGCTACGTAATTTAGTTTACCTGGTTTATGTACAATGTCGAATTCATAGTCGCTGAGTATTGTCTGCCAGCGTCTAAGTTGTTGTGGAGGATTCTTTTTACTGGTCAAATATGTTATCGCTCTGTTGTCTGTTATTAACGTAAATTTATTACTATAAAGGTATGGTCGGAAATGTTCTACTGCTTGTACAATCGCAAAAAGTTCGTTTTTTATCGTCTCGTAATTTAATTCGGCTTGTTTGAAACTTTTTGAAAAATATGCTATTGGATGATCAAAGTTGTCGTGTTCTTGACTAAGAACTGCTCCCATAGCATAATCTGAAACGTCCGTTGTTAATTTAAATGGTTTGTTAAATTTCAGAAATTTTAGTACTGGTTCCTTTACGATTTTGCTACGTAGTGTGTCAAAAGCGTCCTGTTGTGAATCAGTCCATTGGAATTTTACGTTACTTTTTAGTAGTTGGTTCAGACAATGAGTAATTTTTGCGTAATTTTGTATAAATCGTCGATAATAGCCAGTCAGACCCAGAAACTGTTTCACTTGTTTTGCTGACTTGGGCACTGGAAATACCGTAATTGCTGTTATTAAGTTCGTATTTGGTTGTACGCCGTGTTTCGTAATTTTGTGGCCTAAATATACGACTTCTTCGCTCAAGAATTGGCATTTGTCCGTTTGCAATATCAATCCTACATCTGATGGTCTTTTTGCTAGACGTTGAAATTTCTTTTTGTGTTCTTCCAAGTCTTTTGCGTATATAACTATATCGTCCAGATATACAAATAGATCGATTCCTTGCAACCCAGACAGCACAACATCCATAAGGCGCTGAAAAGTCGCCGGAGAGTTTTTCAATCCAAATGGCATACGATTAAATTCGTAATGTCCATTCGGTGTTGAAAATGCTGTCTTATGTCGGTCTTTCAAACTCATTTCTATCTGATGGAAGCCAGATGCGAGATCTAAAGTCGTAAAATAGCGCGCATTACCTAATTGGTCTAGGATATCCGTTATGTTTGGCAACGGATATGCATCACTGACAGTTTTGCCGTTTAATTCACGGAAATCGATTACCATCCGCCATCTTTTATTCCCTTTTGAATCGGATTTTTTGGGAACTACCCATACTGGTGAATTGTAGGGTGATGTATTAGGTGAGCCTATTAATTTTAAACGATTTTTCTCTGAAAATCTACATTTATTTTAAAACATCCGTACAATATTTTTTAACCAATGTTTTTCCCCATCGTTAGCGATGACTTTGCGCCATCTTTCTGGTAACTTGTTGATTCCGCGTCGAAAGAAGTCTTTATCTTTTGATGCGATCCTGTCATCGATCCATTTTCCCACTCCTTCATCATTTCGAAAGGATATCTTGTACAGGCCTATTTCCATCGATTGAAACAAATGGCAGTCAGAAGGAGCAAGGTCTGGAGAGTACGGAGGGTGATCAAGCCGATCCCATCCGAGCTGCTCTATCTTGTTTTTTGTGATGTTTGCACAATGCGGCCGTGTATTGTTGTAGTGGAACAAAACTCGATGATGTTTTCTCGCTATTAATGGCCGTTTTTCGTTCAATTCACGTGCCAAATTGCCCAGTTTGCGTCGGTAGCGATCTGCCGTAACCGTTAGCCGTAACCGATCAGCAACTGGGCAATTTGGCACGTGAATTGAACGAAAAACGGCCATTAATAGCGAGAAAACATCATCCAGTTTTGTTTCACGACAACAATGCATGGCCGCATCGTGCATGTAGATTTTCACAGAAAAATCCTTTAAAATTAATTGACACACCTAATAGATGGTTCAATAATTCCTTTTTCTAATAGATCTTCAACCTGTTTTTTAATTTCTGTCTTGTGTACCAAAGGAAATCTGTATTGTTTTGTATTTATTGGTTTTTCGTGTGTCGTATAAATTTCATGTTGCACACACGAAGTGTGTCCTAGCATGTCTCCGGGTAAGTAAAATAAATTTGAAAATTCCGAAACTATATCTAATTCATGTCTACGTTCGTTATTTTCCAAATGATCAAGATTTAATGATGCTTCTAATAATTTAATTCTGTCTTGCTTTAATTTTGTTGCATTTACGCTAAAAATGTTAAAAGTCTTACTATCGTTAATGTCAGTGTTTTCAAAGTTCGGTAAATTATCATGTCTTTTTATTTCATCTGGTACTATTATTTGTTCAACAGGCTGAACCTCCACTATCGGAATTTCAAAGTCTACTGGTGTTAAGTTTGTATTAATTGCGCGTAGGTAGGCGATTCCGTCGTTATTCGTCACTAATGCATTTCCTAAAAATATTCCCTTATCGTTTTGTATTTGGAGAATATATCCTTCTTTTGCTTTTGAATTTATAACACTAATTGGAATTTGATTTGAAGCCAAAACGATTTTTTCGGACTCCGTGAATGGGATTATCGACCCATTGATTTTTAAACATTGTTCAGCATATGACAGTTCTACCATGTTCTCACGGAAGAATTTGTCACCCAACATGCCGTCTGCTGGTATCGGAAAATTATCCGGAACTATGTGGAAAAGTGCCAGTTATTTTACTTGTGCTCCAGAATCCTGGAGGAACTTCGCTTGCTTATTTTTTAAAGTTATTGAATCGATAATTATTGATGCGTGTTGGTGATCAGAAGATTTGTTATTATTAATGTTAAAACTTCGAATGGGTTTTATTTGCGTTCTTGGCTCTCGCTTCGCGTCACGCTCTCTCGCGAAGCCCATTCCAAGTTTTTTAGCATCTTTCTGATTTCTTCTGCTGTTAAGTCACCATTAACTGAATTTTTTCTGCTGTTTTGTTTGCTTTTTGTATTACTTCTTTCGCGGGAATTTGATCTACTGTTGTTATTGTCATGCCCATCTCGGGTATCTTTACCAAAATATTTATTTCTTTTAGCAGTGAGGAATTCTAGTAATCTATCTCGGGAATTATCTCGTCTGTCTCGAGAATTACTACGTCTATCTCGTGAATTACTACGTGAATTATTTCGTCTGTCTTGGAATCTTTCGTATCTGTCTTTCGAATTATATCGTTTATTACTGCCGCGAAAATTGTTAAACCCCCCATGATGCTTATTGAAAGTATCGGAAGAATAATTTCGTTTTCTGTAGGATTCATATCTACTATTTCTTCGTTGTTTATATCTTTGTAGAGACCAACAATTTTCTGTCTCGTGACCCGTTTTGTCGCAAAATGCACATAATTTTATTTTTACTATTTGTTGTCTACTGTCTGTGTCAGTTGAGGGATGTGTTTCAGTAAATCTAACTTTTAACGTTTCTATTGTCGAATTAGTTTTCAATTTCCGTCTTTTTTCTAATTCTTTTTCAATTGCAGAGGCTTTATCCATTGCTACTTCTAATGTCTCGGGGTTTTCGCCAACAATTAAATTGTAAATATTTTCGTGTAATCCGCGAATGAATGATTTTTTTTGCTAATTCTCTAGTTTCTCTATTCCGGGCTGTTAGTATTTCTTCGTCCAATGTTCTACTGTATGTGGTTTTTAGTCTACTTAAAATTCGTTTTACTATTTTTTGTACTCTATGTGTATAGTCTAGTACGCTTTCATTATAATCTTGGCTGCAATTTTTTAATTCAATTTCTAGATCGGACAGTTCTAAATTTTCGCTAAATACTCTTTTAAGGTCATGTAGTAAGTCTGTTAAAGTGTTATACGTGTTATTAGAGATTTGTTGTCTCGCGCTTCCCGTTAATTTCAAAGGTAATAGTTTGATAAATTTTGTTTTGTTGGCAGGAGATAGAATTGCCTGTGCTGTTTCGCAAATCTCGCAAAAGTCTTCGACGGGCATATTATGTCCGTCGAATGCGGGGATATATCCATTAATATCTTTAAAATTAATTGTGGATGCCGCAGTAGGCATTGCCGCATCGCGTAAATTTTGGTTTTCCTTCGTCATAATTTGTGTCAAAAGTGTCAAAATGTGAAAATGTGAAAATGTGAAAATGTCGGGATATCGAAATATCAAAATGTTAAGGATATATATATAAAAAATTTATTTACTTGTTTTTGTTTTTATTTCTTTTCCCCCTTTTTTTATTAATTTTAATCTTAAGAATTTAAAATTCCAAACAAAAGTACAAATTAAAAGTTGGATGTAAAAAATGTTAAAGGTATGTACCATATTTTTTACAAAAACCAATTTACTTAACTATTAATTAACAGTGGAAAAAAACCTGAATGTAATTCTATTATACTAGTTATTAATACTATAATGCAAAACCTTTATAAATTTAAATTTCTTTTCTTCAGAGTATTCAAAATACCACTTGAAATACTGGATGGAAAAATTTATGGGAATTATTTAAACACACTATTAGGTATGTTTCCAATTACTAATTGTATGAATCTCATCTTATATATTTTATCATGTATGTAAAATTTATTATAATAATTTTGTATATGTACAGGGTGTCCCATCTTAACTTGGACAGACAGATTTCTCGAAAGTGGTTGGGTTTAGTGAAAAATGTTTCAGACAAAAGTTGCTGGACTTCGAGGGGGAAATATGATAGTGACCTTGACTTTGACCTTGAAGATCACTTTCAAGGTCATTTCAAGGTCAAAGTCATTTTTTAAAATGGGAACCCCCCTTTTGACATCGGCAATCGATAGAGCGGGAAATTTTACGATTGAATACGCTTTTGGGTCATAGGTTTCATTCGACCTTGAAGGGCAGTAGGGTCATCAAAAAACTCCCGGGACGGTCCAATAACTTGGAAAAATAAGACTCGTAGAGAAAACTGTTTTAGACAAAGGTCTACTATTTCTCCCAAGCTACCAGATGGTGAGATTAAAATTGACTTTGATTATGACCTTGAAGGTAATTCGAAGGTCAAGATCATTTTTTTAAAAGGGAACCTCCCTCCATCTGGTAGCTCGGGAAAAATAGTAGAACTTTTGTCTAAAACAGTTTTCTGTACGAGTCTTATTTTTCCAAGTTATTGGACCGTCCGGGGACTTTTGTGATGACCTTGCTACCCTTCAAGGTCAAATTAAACCTATAATCCAAAAGTGTATTCAAACGCGAAATTTCTATCGATTGCCGATGTCAAAAGCGAGGGTTCCCATTTAAAAAAATTACTTTGACTTTGAAATGACCTTGAAAGTGATCTTCAAGGTCAAAGTCAAGGTCACTATCATATGTCCCCCTCGAGGTCCAGCAACTTTTGTCTGAAACATTTTTCACTAAACCCGATTAGGAGTGGAAAAAATCAGGAATAAAGTGCCATCATAGTTTGATATAGTTTAGCGGTTCTTCTTTTGCCTTCCCGTCACAGAAAGTGGTGACAGCGGTTTACGAACCTATCGTTTCTAATACTAGCAATAAATAAATAACTAAATAAATAAGTAATAAATAAACAAATAAAGTGACAAATAAATAAACGAAAAAACGAATAAATAAGTAAACAAATAAATGAATAAGTAAAAGAAGCGAAGAAAGAAGAAACTAAACATAAAAAGAAGAAACAAAAAAGGGGAAAAGTTGGAACATCTGACGAACTCACTCAAAAACAAGGAAGGAAGAGAAGAAGAAAGGAACTCCACGGTACCATAGGAAGGAAAGGAAAAAGCAGAGGGTGCATACGAAGAACTAGTATACGAGGAACCCCGAGACCATGAAAGCAACTTTGACATCAATTTTGAACTTCATCGGGCTATTATTCATGTAAGTACAATTTCTATTTACAATAATAAATCATATAACAAGATAAAGCAAAATATGGAAAAGCGACACATTTAATTTGTATTGTGAAAGAAAAATAATAAATATACATATTTATCGTTAAAATTGATTTATTTGGTGATTGTAAGAGAATGATTACTGTATTGACAATAACAATTCTAATCGCTGTAGCATTAAAATATTGAACTTTACAAAATTTTCTATATATTCCTATCTGAATTTTCATTTTAGTAAGTCTGAATTAAACAGTTTTCAAAATTTTTCCCATAAAGGAAAAAGTAAATATAGAAACTAGGAACTACTCTCGTGATACCCAGTATGTTAAATTAAAAGATTTACTAACAATTCAAAATAAGAACCCACAACAAGAAGAAAAATCGTCGAAAACTAATCAATTGCCCGATATACCGGACTATTATTTATCAAGGCTTTTTAGATGTGTTTAATAATATACCTTTATTCGACGGAACGAATATTTCGATAGACACGTTCAATCAAAAATGCGAACGGGCGCAAAGAGTACTAGGAAGACCGGACCAGGAAAAATTTTTAACAATGATTCCATTTAAGTTAGCGGGTAAAATATCAGATTATGTCGAAACTAGAAATTACACCAATTTAAATGCTTTATTAAAAGATATTAAAAAACATTTTGGACAGGATAAAGAATTAAGTGACTTAGAAAATGAACTTAAATCGTGTGTTCAAAATTACAATGAGCCAGTATTTGATTACTCTTTGAGAACACAGAAAATACTATTTAAAATAGAGAAACGGTTAAAAGCGACATATGCTTCTGCCGAACAAATAGCATACCTTGATGGTAGATTAGAGGAATTAAGAAAGTCAGCAATGAGAAGCTATATTAGGGGATTACATGAAAATATTGGAAACTTCCTTATGAGACAATCATATGATTCAATTGATGCAGCTATTGAGGAAGCTGTTAAAGTTGAAAAAGAACTCAATAGAAGACAGGATCATAGACAGTACCGAGAAAATATAAAAGAACAGGATGCTTTAGAATCAGTTACTGAAAGAATAGCAAAAGTTCGTTTTGCTGACGCTACATTTAGTTCAGATAGTCATTACAACGACAGTCGAAACACCTTGTATAAATTCAACAATCAGTATTGCTCATTTTGCAGAGTAGATGGTCATAGTATCATAGAGTGTAGATCAATAGGAAGTCAAAATCGTTCACGCAGAGATCACTACAATGAATCCCAGATTGGCAACGGAGATAACAGTTTAAATAAAAGATACCGTAGAAATTCGCCTTCACCTTATAGGTACTCTCGAAATCGTTCGGAAAATTATAATCAAAATTTTTACCATCAAAGCAGAGGGCATGACAACGGTAGACATAATCCATTTTATACACAGAACGGATATAATCAATTTCAAAATAGACAGTTTCCAAATAGTTTTCGTAATCAGTTTTCAAATAGATTTCAAAATAATACCCCAAATAATTTTCAAAACTACAATCGAACACCGAATAATCTCCAAAATCGATACTCAAACAATTTTCAGAATAGAACTTTCAGTAACCCTCGGAATCAATATCCGAATAATTTTCAAAATCAATTCACAAATCCCTTTTCAGACAATTTTTCGAACCAGTTTCCAAAACAATTCCCAGATCAATCTGTAAATCAAGACTGGGGAAATTATTACCCAAACCAGGTTAATAATCTGGCACAAAACCAAATTAGAAATAAGCAATTTCAAACTTGGAATAGATCTCCGAGTCCTCGTTGGAATCAGTTTCAAAACCAACATCCAAATTATAACCAATTTCCAGAAGATTTTAATTATCCACAATCTCCCAGATCGAGATCACAGTCCCCAAGTCAATATCATCAAACATTTAATAAACAGCAGGAAAGCAACAATACCGATGATATTCAAAATTCTTTAGGTATTGAGGCAAAAAACGGGAAGAGAGGCCGGCCAAATGGCGCAACGCCGAGCAGCTCTCAGGAGCGCCAAACTTCGAACTAAAAACTGGTCAAATTCCTTATAAGTCGCAATATCATCATCCACCTTCATCAATTTTTATACACTCATTAGACTTATGTTAGAGGACGAACAAGAAAAAGTTTTTTTATTTTCTGGAGCAGAAATCAGTTTAATTAAGGAAAGAAAGGTCCCCGAACACATTAACATTCGCACAGACATTGTATATTCACTTTCGGGCATAACTGCAAATAAAGTTTACACTAAAGGGAAATGCGTTATAGATGTAAAAGGAATCTTAACAGATTTTCATGTAGTCGATAACGAGTTCCCCATTAAAGAAGATGGTATTTTAGGAAATGATTTCTTTTGCGACAACCAGGTTGAAATTTCTTACTCTGACAAATGTATGCGTTTCAACGGAGAACTGATTCCGTTTGCCACTGACGAAAAGGTTCATTTGCCTGCAAGGACAAACACATTAATGTATATGAAATTAAAAGAAACATGTTTAAAAGAAGGCTATATCCCAGTTGTAAAAGCGGGTCATGGTCTTTTCTTAGGTGGTGTGTTGGTTGCGAATAGGGATGGAATCGCATACCTTTACGCTACCAATTCAACTGAAACACCAATTAATTTGGAGATTCCAACTGTAGAGTTGATAGCGGTGGAAAAGATGATCGCGAAAAACAGAAATGTCTTGGAGGACATCGGTATGCTCGAACAAAATCAAAATTATAAAATAAATAATTTGATTAAAAATGCTGGAATTAAAACAATATATCGAGAAGAAAGAATTAAGGAAATAGAGTCTTCCCTTCGCTTGGGCCTAAGTGAAGATGAAAGACAACACGTGCATTAATTAGTTGTAGAGTACCCTCAGTTGTTTCACTTACCAGGTGAACAACTGGGTTCTACATCTGTAACCCAGCATACAATTCCAACTTTTGATAATATACCAATTAATGTTCCACAATACAGGTTTCCACCTGTACATAAGGAGGAAATGGAAAAACAAGTTGAAGAACTCCTAAATAAAGATATTATCACGCAATCGACCTCGCCGTTTAATTCGCCAGTTTGTATAGTTCCAAAAAAGCCAGATTCAAAAGGAAACAAAAAGTGGCGCATGGTGATAGATTACCGCAAATTAAATGAAAAGACCATAGACGATGCATATCCTCTTCGTAACATAGTTGAAATCCTAGATCAATTGGGCGATGCACGTTACTTTTCTGTTTTGGACTTGGCATCCGGTTTTCATCAAATTGAAATGAGTCCGGAAGATAGATATAAAACTGCATTCTCAACTCCCAGAGGACACTATGAATTTAAACGTATGCCTGTTGGGTTGAAAAATGGCCCTAGGACTTTTCAAAGACTAATGGACGTTATTCTGTCAGGTCTTCTCGGAACAGAAATTTTTGTATACTTATTGTTAGATGACATTGTTATATATGCAAGAACACTTGATGAACATTATCGAAAATTCTGTAAATTAGCACAAAGATTGGAAAAGGCGAAATTAACACTACAGGTAGATAAATGCGAATTCTTGAAAACGGAAGTAACGTACCTCGGACATTTAATAACACCAGCAGGAGTTAAACCAAACCATAAATTAATCATCTCGATAACAGAATTTCCGACACCAACGGACATAAAAAATATAAGGCAATTTCTGGGATTATCAGGCTACTGTAGGCGTTTCATAAAAAATTACTCTAACATTGCTAACCCGTTGAATAAATTATTAAAGAAAAATGTAAAATTCCATTGGGAAAAAGAACAGGATGAAGCATTTAAATATTAAAAAAATAGAATTGCGGAAGCCACTATTTTGCGTTACTCAAATTTCAATGAAGAATTTACAGTAACAACACACGCTTCACATTACGTAGTGGGCACCGTCCTTAGCCAAAAGTTTAAAGGCCTTGATCACCCCATATCATTTTATTCTAAAACACTATCGAAAACGGAGAAAAAGTATGATTCATTGAAAAAACAGTTACTAACAATAGTTAAAGCAATACAACATTATCGACCGTACCTATATGCAAGAAAATTTAAATTAATAACAGATAATAAAGCAATTCAATTTTTAAAATCAAAGGTCAATCCTGCACGACAATTACAAAGGTGGTTAATAATCCTAAATGACTTTGAATTTGAGATTATTCATCAACCAGGAAGATTAAGTAACGTAGCAGATGCACTATCAAGGAACCCTGCGGATGTTAAGGAAGAAGTCTGGGTAATGCCAATTAGACCACGTTCTTCAGATAGCCAAGATCAGGAAGAATTTAAAAAACCAAAAATTACACATCAGTACCCAACCAGAAAATACGTCAGCGACTCAGAGGACTCATTTCAGGTACTGAAGAAACAAGAAACATCCTATCAACCTAGAACACGTATGCGTTCTTCTACGGATGACTCGTCAGGAAATCCAAGACCGCGAAAATAATCACCAGGGAAGAATCCGACTCCTCCACGGAAGATGAAGACAAGAAGCAGGAGAACCAAAGGGAATCATTAGGACTTTCCAATAGTTTGGTTTTAGGACAGCAACTACCAGCCTTACAAGAAAAGTTATCTTCATCAAAGCAGCGATTCAGATGATGTTTACAGTAGTGATGAAAGTTATAAGAGATCTAGAATGATCTAGAATCTATTGAAACTGAAATGAACAGTAATAATATTAGTAAGTTAAATAATGGAGGAAAAGAAAATTATTTTGAACATAAGAATACAAACGAGTTATGTGAAAATACTGATAATTTACAAGAAGAAATAAATACTGAACACTTACTTGAGAAGAAAGAAGAATTTAAAAAAATAAATAAATACTTATTAAATGATCACAA
Source organism: Gasteruption jaculator (assembly GCA_949825005.1). NCBI lineage: Eukaryota > Metazoa > Arthropoda > Insecta > Hymenoptera > Gasteruptiidae > Gasteruption > Gasteruption jaculator. Next base: position 56,689 of record OX463775.1, read on the forward strand.
TAATATGCCTAGTAGAAAAGAAGAAATTGAAGTTGAGATTCACTGTCCAGTAAATAAGTATAAAAATAAAAGTAATGAAGAAGAATATAAAAAAGTAAATACAAATAAGAAAGATGATATAGATAATAAGTGACGCAGGGACAATAAAAAGCTCATCAATTATGATGAAATTCAGTCATATCCAGAGAGCGATCCCGACGTAAAGAAATTTAAAGACAGCCAACCAATCTCAATTTCAGGTATAGATCTATGGCCAAAGTTAGTGAATCAATCGCAGACGAATCCACAACAAGAAAATCCGCAAGTTCAATTATCATAAAAAAATTCAGACATTAGCAGACTCAAACAAAATGACACAAAAAGAAAATCCGAAACGGTCACACCAACATTTAGATCACCACGTACTGAATTTAAAAATTTAGAAACATTCGAAGCAATGGAAGTACCTGAAATATCCCCTAACAAGGAGAAGAACTTCGATATGGATAAGGACTAGAAACCATCGAGATACCACAGAAGAAATCTAAAACGACAAGAAGTTATGGATACTAGAAGTAAGCCAGTTATAACGGAAACCTCAGAAACACAAAGTAACGTTCAAATTTCACAAAAAAATCTTTTTAATAAATTCAGTCATATTGCATACTTCATGTCAGCAGATTGCTCACTCAAAACTATTATTTCAAGGGCTTTAGTGGAAAAGAAGAAAATTTTAAAAGAAGAATTGTTAGAATCTCAGCTAAAGACACGAGAAGTAACATGGCCTATGTTGCAAATTCGGAACTCAATCAATGAAAATCGATACGCACTCATATACACTTAACATAATTGAAAATAATCTTGGGTTGTATTCCGATGTGATTGGAGCGCTGCGAAGATTACATACGACTTGAACTCTTATCACAAACATCAACATTGCCGGTTTCGGTGAAAAAAGATTAGGAATAGAAGAAAACTTTAATTAAATCGGTAACTTTACAGTTACCGATCAATGTGCAAGTAGAGAACAATTAATAGGGATTAGGACACGCCTTCCGTCTAGCCCAAGTATACACAACAGAATTAACGAACTAACGATGGACGAACACGACTACAATAGGAAACCATGCACACCGAAGAAGCTGCTGAAATCTACCAACAAATTAACGCATTAGCAAATACCACTCAGGAACTAACAGAGTTAACACTAAATCAAACACATATTATTCAATCGCAATTTGATACTACCAGAAAGCAAATTTATAATCTGACAACTTTTATGGAATATTTGAAAAAAGATCTTGATAAAAGAATGGAAACGGATGAAAATGAGATTAAGAATATAAAATTTGAACAGGAAATTTCAAGATATGTCGCTGCTATCGATGAGGATTTCACAGAATACGAAACCAATTTGAACACATTGATTAACGCCATATTATTTGCAAAAACGGGTCAAGTCGACCCACAATTACTTTCAAGCAAACAAATGCTAGTAAGCGCTCAAGTAATTCAGAAAGCTCAACCTAATACCGAATTTCCAGTCCCAATAGATGAGAAGCATGTTTCTAACCTTTTAAAATTAGCGGATGTATCAATATTTTACGCAGGACAAAAGCTAGTTTATGTGATTAAAATCCCGTTACTTGAACTTCAAAATTATAATTTGTATGAACATATTTCAATTCCAGTAAGACAAACTAACGAAACCATCAATAGTAAATCTGCACTCATAAAACCATCGTCAAAATTCTCAGCAAACTCAATTGATTTCGAGAATTATTATAGCCTAAGTCTAGAAGATTTGAGTCAATGCAAGACTTCTTGGAAAACTTAAATATCTCAAAAATTTTTAAAGAAACCGATTTAGCGCATTTAAAAGAAGACGTTAGAAGATCTGAATTGGATTTTGGACAAACTGAAATTGGTTTGAAATCAGTACTGTCCAAAGCAAGAGAAATATCGATTAGAAGTAAAATCAATAGTAGGGTTGATCAACTAGAAGCAGGTTTAAAATATACGGGATTTACTTTAGGACCAATTATATTATTATCTGGATTAGCCTGGAAATTTTCCATGATTAGCAGAATTCGTAACTTACTAAACATATCTTCAAGCATTTCAAGACGACATAGGCATAATCAGGAATATATAAGTAGAAGGAAAAAGATTCAAACTATTGAATTAATGGCACCTAAGCAACTACAACAATTGTCAGCGAAAGAAATATCCATTATTACCAATTCCGAGGATCCACAGAGAAACAAAACAAATTCTTTATCATACTTTTAAGAAGTACCACTATAATAGGGCATTATTTGATAAAGATGGGAATCATTAGTCAAATCAGACATATTACTTATAATTAGTGTAGAAAGGGAATATTAGTTAATTAGTAAAAACTAGATGGGAGGAGGTTTACTGTACTTGCAAAACAAATTATAATAAAAAAAAAATAAAAAAAAGAGAGAATGTAATATGTTACTTTGCTTGTTTTGTTTTGTTATCATTTATATGACTATAAAAAGATATTGCAATAATCAATCAAAACCTCTTTCCCTGAATAACAGTCTATCACACTAACACCAGCAACTAAAAAGAGATCTAGAATGTTTCAGAAAACAAGGATTTTTAGAGGAAAAAAAACAGTAATCATATTTTAATAAAAGTCAAGCGTAACGATCAGATAAAAAAAACTGGAGGTAAGAACAAGACAAGAGAGACTACAAAATGTAAAAAAAAAGAGAGAGAGAAAGAAAAACCGCAAGTATCAAATATTTTGAAATATTATCTATACCGCCAGCTGCAATAACATGTCCACTTTACTAACCCCTTCACATTAATTACAAGACTTGTTTCAGAAAGATTCATACAAATGTGGAAACAATAATGTTGATGGGAAGGATATGTATAACTTGAGAAGTAGGAGCCGCTACATGGAAACGATGGCACATGAACATACCGGAAGGCTTTACATCCTCGTGGAAAGCAATACCGAAGGACGATAATAAAAATGGAACCTTACATAATACAACACCACCAGAAGAACGGAACCCAGCAACTGAAGATTCAACACGAAAATACAACATTATTCAGAAAATTCAGAAGAGATAAATGTTGAAAAAGAAAATATTTGTATTGTATAGAATCAAACAAAAGAAAATACTTGCATTGTATAGAATCAAGCAACAGACAAACATATATATTGTAAATGTTAACCTTCAGCGGGTACTCTGGGTCTGACAGACCCGAGCGCAAAATCGTATATGTGAATATCTCGCAGGGGCGCAGGGGAGGGGGATTCGTTATAGCGGGGAAAAATCCTTCTTTGTGTGCCAAATCGAGGGAGCACTTGTGCCATTCCAGTGCGACGTCACCTACGGAGCTAGGAGCATTGAAAAATTCAATTCGGGTCTCCTGGACCGAGAGTACCCGTAGTGTCAGAAAGTAAGTTTTATGAAAAAATTATAATTATTTAGAATTTATATTTAAATTACTTAATAATGTAAAAATATATGTTTTAATGTATAGTGCGCGTGAAAAAAAATTTTTAATAGCTTAGTTTTTTTTTTAAGGCAGAAATGGAGACGCGGTCTCGCACGCGGTCCGCCGCTGAGTTGGCAGCAATCGAGAACCGTAACACGGAGGAAGTTTACGAAAATGATGCTTCTTCTGGGGAAGAAGAAGATCGAACATACATCTAAAATTTGTTCTGCTTGTTCAACTACCGATATGTAAAAAATAATTACAATGTTATAATGATAATAGTTTTCAGATAATAAATACTTTTCAAATAATATATCTCGATTTTTATCTTTCTTTACCATTGCAACTCTATATTTATATATATATATTTTTTTAAAATATTATATACATATGTATATATATATATATGTATGCATGTATATATATCTTATTTTATGATAAGGTAGGCTAAAAAATTTTTTAAACAATTTTTTTTGCTAATTTTCAAGAGATAATGGCCGTGTATATATGAAAAATACGTTGTAAAAAATACTAACTTTCAATCGCAAAAATAAATCGCTTATCCTAATTTAATTGAAAAATGACCTATACAACCTTAAAGTACAACACTTAAGCTTTAAAAAACCGTTTTTAAAATTAATTTATCCTTATTTTTCATTTTTTTACAACAATTTGAAAAAAAAAATGTTTTTTCGAAAGGTCTCCTTGTATTTTGTTAAATATTAACAAAACCTTTAGATTTGGAGTAAAATGGATCACGCATTCGTTTTTTTGAGATTCTGGCAATGGATTTAAAAAAAAAACGTCTCCGTACGATGATTTGGCTTCGAGATATAAGCGATTGAAAATCGCTCGGGTCTCACAGACCCAGAGTACCCGGATCGGGACAAACAGTATAGAGTACCCGCTGAGGGTTAATATTTATTGATGCGGGAGCATCAATTTGTAAGGGGGAGAATGTCACATCCATGACTTTCCATCACCTTAGCAGATTTTGTGATCAAGTTTCTTCCTCAGAACATCCGGTGTAAAGAATTCGCATGCACGTTTGCATCGAATGTTCTGGAAATCGGTATCACAAAATCAGCGTTTTTGACCGCTCGGCAACGACTGTATCGTGGCGACGATTGGGAGTGAAGAGTTCCTTTTGAGAGTTCCATTGAAGCGGTTGTAGAAGAAAGATCGGGAATAAAGTGCCATCATAGTTCGATATAGTTTAGCGGTTCTTCTTTTGCCTTCCCGTCACAGAGTCAAAAGTGCACCTAAACCAATTGAAGGAAACTAAGCAAACTTTGTTTTCAAACAAAGGTGGCTGTACCAGTAGAAAAATCTATCGAATTTTTTTTAACGAGAGAAAGGCATTGTGAACACGTTAAAAAAAATTTTCCAACAAACTTTTAAAAAAATTTTGAAAAAATGAAAACAAAATCGAATTTTTTTTCTCGATAATTAATGTCTGAATAAAGAAAATACGCATTAGCGCCGAAAGGATCATTTTAAAGTTGAAAAAGTGCCCCTAAACCAAATTGCATGTACAATAGGTCATTCGATAGCATTTCGAAAAAGATTAATTTGTGCCAAATTTCAGCTCTGTATCTCAACCTGGGGGCCAGTAATGACCAAAATTCGAAAATCTTGTTCTTGCCCAATTTGGCCCATGCTATCGTGAGAAAAGTTCTGAACAGAATCAGAGACATTTTGGTTACAGAGACACATTACAGAATTTTTACAAATTTTTATACCTGAAATTGAAGTCGTAAAAATATGCCTGTTAAAATATGATTACAGTTCCGCGACTCCTTCAATAAGAAATGGGCATTTTTCGAAATTTTTTTACGTTTTTGATTTTTTACGACTTCAACTTTGGCTTCAAAAATCAGTAAAAATTCTGTAATACGTGTCTCTGTAACCAAAATGTCTCTGATTTTGTTCAAAATTTTTCTTTACTAGTACAACCATCTTTGTTTGAAAACAAATGTGGTACTTTTCTTCTGTGACGTCCCGTAGGGTCGTCACGTGGGATCCACCGTGAGAAGGTGCTATCTACTGACATACCTGGTCAATGGATAAGCGAGAAAGGAAGGGAAAAGAAAAGAACTCGTAGACACAGAAATGAAGGGGTCAATAAAGTCACCTAAAGTGACCTTTATTGGCAACTGAATATTAAGTCGGGAAGAGGGCACCGGATACAAAGTAGCTCTAACTAACGCGAGAGAAGGTGTCACGCTCAAAAGCTAAAACAACCAGACAGATCGCGGGTCAGGCTCAGAGTCTCTACCTGTCCAGAATTGCGCTAGCTAATATCAGCTAGGCGTAAAGAGACCAAAACCGCGAATCGCGAGACCGCGTAACATCTCTGAGCTGCACCACGGCCCGTCTCCCACGGGAGATAACGTAGCCGGAATGTGCAACTCAGCTCCAAAATCCCGTGAGAAAGCTCCGAGGAGATGCTTCGCAAGAAATGGGAAACCTCTCCTCTGCGTAATGGTCATAACGAACGTAACGGCCGTAACACTTCTAACAAAAATTTTTTAGATAAATTGCATAGAGAATTCATTTTTCTTTACATATTTGTAAAAATAGTTACTTTTGATGACCTAAAACTTCCATTCTATAAAATTACATTTTTGTCTAACTTTTTAAGGCTAAAATTGATTATCTACAGTGGATATATCAATGAAAATAACGTTTATCCAATATAAAAAATAGGTCACAACCCCAATAGTCCTTTATTATCCTATGACCTATATCATGACACATAAAAACGTTTAACGATTTTACTGATGTACCAATTAATCATTAAAATAGGATACGTTTCTTATAATTTGCCAAATTTCTTGCATACATATGTCTGCAATCTACGCATTGTCAAAAAAATGTTTCAGGCAACGGTTGTTTGTTATCGACTGGAAAATAAAGTGATCTCCTTATTTTTTGTTGGAGAACAACTCTTGTGTGAAACAATTTTTCCAAAATTCATTATTTTAAAAATGATCAGATGATACCGTTTTAAATTAGCACACTGTATGAAAGTGGCTTCAACATTGGAAAGTCATTTGAGCTGTAATATCGTCAAATAATACGATATTACGCCTAAAGGTCACTCTGTTGGCCACTACTTTTGAGTTTACTGTACCGATACAATTTGACTGAGAAAAAAGAAAAATATGAAATTTATAGTTCTTTTTGTGCTCTTTTAGATAGTGTCATTGAAAAATTTGAAAAAAACAATTTTATTACTACTCAACAATGAAGAGATCTAAAAGAGCACTAAGAGAACTTTAAATTTCGTGCTTTGCTTTTTTTTCCAAGCAAATTGTATTGGTACAGTAAGCTCAAAAGTAGTGGTGTACAGAGTGGCCTTTCAGGCGTTAATGGATTAAAAATAAATGACCTTACAGAACTTCTTTTTTGGTACAGAATTTGCTTCCTAGTAAGCATATAATCAACAATTACATTTACTGAAAGCTAATTTAGCATAATTGGGAAAACGTTAAACTTCTACTCTCTATTCCAGGCATGGCCAACTCAGTCAGTCCCACTCTAGTTTTTTCCCTACTTCGTGCAATAGCCACATGGCATGACAATCCGTGAGGCTGTGACATCACGTACCATAGACGTATCGAAAATAATGAGGAATGGGTGCAGTTGGGGTTCCATGCAAATAAATATAATTGTAAATTTGTTTCAAATATTTCAATACGTATATCATATTATGGAAAAATATTATGTCCAACGAAATATTCATATCATCCTTTTTATCCAAAAATATTAAATATATTGTAACGTGGAAATTTTCCTCCGTTACATTAAGTTTCTTTTTTGCATTAATTATTTCGAATTTCTTTCGCGCCCGTTACTAAAAACGGAGAATAAGGCTCAGGAACCTCTCCGAGAACGCCCGAAACCTACTTGGTAACGATGTATTTTTGTTATTTTTGTTGCGTATTATTCGATATCATTTATTATGTCTTTACTTATTCTATGTTCTGTTATTATGGCTAAAATCTCTATTTTCTATTCGGATCCCTATCGTATACTTCCGTTAATTCCCTTCCTGACACCCTCTTGCCAATTTCGGATCACGAAGATCAAATACGGAAGACGAAAAAGGAAGAAGAAGAGGACTTCATCTTCTACAACTCCAGAGCGAGAGAGAAGGAAGGAAGGCTCCCGAAATACAGGATCGGCTACACTCTAGAAAAGGAAGGATGCCATCTAGCGATTCACAGGACACGGGTCGATAGCGACAAATGGGTCGATGCCATAATTATCACCCGAGCATCGCAATTCCCGAATCCTGCGACAACTAGGATGGCGCTACCGATATCAGTCTGAGGGGACCGAAATCGGCTCTCCTCAGAGATTCTTGAGCCGCCGTACGGGAAACACTATCGTGAGAACTGTGTTCAACTACCTACAACTACCTCCGGGATTTTTGGGACGTTTGAGAGGATTTCGACGGAGAAACCGTATCCTCGTCCGCCGGGAGTGGTCTTCGGAAGTCCAGGAGCCGCTGCGATCAGGTGATTGGAGAAATTGGCATCCTCCACTTTCCTATTTCCCCGGTAAAAATCCCGAAACCTTTCTTTTTGTCGTCCCGCTTCCGCTATCCATTCTTCCGATTATTAGGCGATTCGGTTTAGCATCTTTTGATTTATTATTTTTCTTTTTGGATTCGTTCTAATCTCTCGCAACTATCTTTTTGTCATTTCGCGTGTTCTCGTTTAAATTATAAGTGCGGAACCGCGAAATTCACTATCTTTCCTATCTTACGCTAAAGTTTGTAAATTTGTAAATTAATTGTGACTGAAATATACGCCGATTCAAGATCCTTTCTCGAATCGGTTAGAAAAACCAAAAGTCGTCTGAATTCTGACAATTTATTTCCGAATTCAGACAACGGATCTCCTCTGAGAGGGTATCATAGCTCCTTCTGAGCTGGACCGGGCCCCCTCAGGGAAAATCCGCGTCCGAATCATCGGACTGGCGCCCAACCTCCCGACTTCCTTCCTTCCGATAGCACTCTCTATCTTTCGAATTTCCCTGAGCGTGGAAATTTGCAGCAGCAACTCCCCTTTCGTTACCACGGTCGCAAGCGACCGGGAGTTGCGCTACAATATAAAATATACAAATATACAAAGAGCAGTAAACGTACGCAAATTCTGAAATATATACAATATAAAATATATAGAAAATCGTTAACGGTAAATAATACATATAAAATAACTTGACACGAAATATAATTCAAACCTGATATAATATGATAATATTTATATTTTATTTACGAAACTTATGAGAAAGTTTCTTAATCACTATTTTACTAATATTGGGTTCGACGCTTTTAGCCGACTGTAAAAGTAACAAATACTTTAAATTTCCATCTATTAGGCGGCATTTATGGCTTGACTTTGCACGTTTCATGCGTGAAAATAGGGATTCGCATCTGTACGTGGAACAAAACATAGCTAATATTTGCCCAGCATACTTGTGCAATTCAGGATACTTAGCTTTTGGAAAATTTTCATAAAAATGTATTATATCGTTCTCTTGAAATTTACGAATTAACGTTTCATCATACCGTATATTGGTTAATTCATCTTTTAAATCTTCGTTAGTTGTCGATAAACTTAAATCTACTGAAAATGGATTCTGAACAATATTCATCTGTAATTCTAATTTTTTAATGTCTTCGAATCTGGAGGTAAATTCCTTTTCTAATTCTGCAACAATTTGTGTACAATATTCGTAGTTCATATTTTCGGAAGTTTGTGGCAACACAGACTTTAATTTTGGGAAACTCTGCACATTTTTTGTGGATAGTTCCTGTGCCCAAACGTTTACTTTGTCTCTAAATAATTTTATGTTATTTTACAAATGTATAATAGTTTTTTCATTCCCTTGTAATAATATGTTTAAACAATTTAAATGGTCAACTATGTCCGAAATGAAAGCTAATTTGTGAATCCAATTTTCATCCTGTAATTCAGGAACAGAAAAATTAGTCGCATCCATTTCGAGGAATAATTGTATTTCCTCCCGCGTTTTAAAAAATCTATCCAATAACTTGGCCCGGCTTAGCCAACGTACATCAGTATGTAAGGGCAATTCTGCAAACGGCATATTTAAACTTTTTAAAAATGTTTGGAACCGCCGCCTTCTTAAAGAATTCATTTTTATATGGTTTGTTACTTTTACAGCCACTGCGACAACATCTTGCACATTTATTTTTGTTGCACATAAATGCTCTTGATGTATGCCGCAGTGAATTTTTGTAATGTCTGGATTTAATCCTAAATCTATAAGTTTCTTTTGGAGGCACCCCATAACTCCATTATATTTGCCGACCATTGACGGCGCACCATCCGTGGTCACTCCAATTAATTTCGACCAATCAAGACCACTGGAATCTAATATGCTCTCAATAGCGGAAAAAATGTCCTTGCCCGTTGCCGTATCGTGTAAAGCACAAAAATCCAACAATTCTTCTATAATTGTTAATTTCGCATTCACATCTCTGATAAAAATGGCCATCTGGGCAGTCCCTTGGACATCCGTGGATTCATCCAAAGCAATCGAAAAGTAAATTAAATTTTTGCATTTTTCAAATGTTTGTTCTTGAACATTTTGGCCCATCTCCTGAATTCGTCGCATTATAGATTGTCTTGAGAGCCGAATGTTCTGCAACATTTCCGCCTCATTTGGGGACATTCCTTTTGATATAATGGAGAATATCTTTTTTATAAATTCTCCATCCGAAAAGGAGCGACCACCCGTACAGGGTTTTACAAATAGGCCAAGGGTCGGCCCAATATCGCTTGCCGCGATGCCGATATTGGCGACCGATATTGGGGCAATTTATCAGCGACCATTGGATGATAACTTCGGCGGAGACTCGGTTTCTTATCTAAGGCCGACAATGGATTCCTTTTATCGCAGAAGATTGAAATTTCATATAGGGCCACGATTAACTACAAATGTGGTACCGATATTGGCCAAATTTATTGGCCCAAGATTCTCATTATATGTAGGGCCATTATTAAATGAAAATACAGGGCCTATGCTATATTCCTTTATAAGTTTATAGTTAAGGGGGGGGTATGGTTTTGAAGGCAGAAAAAAACAGGTTTTTACAGATTTTTTTTTGGGCGTACGGTGAAAGTACATTTATTTCTGATTGTTGTACATTAAAGAGTAGTAATTGAACTATATTCTGTGAAATATTGGTTCAAAAATATTGAAAATTGACCGAATGGCAGCAATTCTTCGCAGGCGCCTCAGAAGAAATACATTTTGCGGTGCACATCATATCTCAGCACTGGATCATCTGAAATGAAATAACCAAAGTTTTTTCCTTAATTTTTATGTCCCTCTAGGTATCGCTGCCGAGTTTTTCCATTTTTTTTAATTTTTGAACTTTTTACAAGACTTGAAAGTGAAAATACCGATTTTTGGCCTAAATTCATGACTATTGTTGTTAATAATAAGAAAAATAAAATCAAAGACGAAAAAATCTCGCCAGGGTTACCTCATAAATTATGTAAGGAAATACTGTAAAAAATTTGAGAACGATCGGTTGAATAGATTTTCAGATACAGTGTGCACCGACTCAAAAAACATCGACTTGAGAAAAACGCGTTTAAAGTTTTTCGTAGCGAAAAGACCCTGATAAAACTTAGTAAGCTATTTATTTTTTATTTTACTCACATAGAATCATCAATGCCGGGACCATAGAGTATAGAACTTTCGTCAAGAATGTCCAAAGCATCTTTTTTATCAAGTCTGCGGCGAATTCTATCATTTTTAGCGGTTTCAGCTGCTCGCTCATCTGCTCTGTTCATTCGAATATCGTTGGTTCGAAGCGCCCATCCATGACAACTTGGACCAGTACTTATTCGCATCTCTTCTAGGAAGGTTAAATAAGCTTTACAGCCTTCATTGAAAACACAAGCAGCCACTGAAGATGCAAATTCGACGATAATTGCTGAACCACTCTCAACTTTCGGCGCAATCTTCCAAATAAGCTGGTTCAAACTCTCATTATTATTTTGTGTGAATCCGCCAATACATCGCTCTAGGAGAGCATCTTTGCTTAAATCTTCATAAATTGGCTTGATTCCTTGTAAAACATCAGTTGGTAGAGCAGAATATGTGTGTTTGAAATTATTCAGCTTGTTTGAAGCTGCAGCTTTCTGCCATTCACACCATGAGTCTTCTCCGCTAGGGCAGTTTTCGTGTTGTGGTTTTGCATCGGTTGAGGCATAATGATAGTAAGTAGCCCAAATGGCTTTCTTCATTTCTTCTACAGAATTAGAATTGAAACGAATTGCACGACCATAGTACTGGGTGAGCTTATCAATCATTTTTGCAGTCAGTTTCCCTTTACCTGAGAGAGTTTTTTTTTTAATTTTTTTTCCAGTTTTGGTTTCACTATCAGTCATAGTTTTTTTGACTAAATCACGCAAACGAGTTCCCATCCTTTTTTGGACGTGTCCAACACATTCTTTTTTATTGACTAGAAAATTTTCACCATAAGGTTCAGCATTGATAACACCACTATATGTTTTCGAGTCACCATCTCCAATATAGTTGCGAATCTTCACGTTATTCTCTTGCGATCTTTTGAACATTGTGACAATTGCGTCGACTTCCATGTTACCGGATGCTCCTTTGTGATTTACAGAACATTGATCTTCATTTATATGGTTCTCTTGCCATTCTTCGAACTCTGCAGAATCAAGCTTATTCTTCCAAGTAACACACATGTGACAGTATGAACTTTTTACGAGAACATCGACGACTTTTCCGGTGTAATATCCAATCAAGGAAGCCACGCCATATAAAGAAGAAAATCCACGCTTTTTCCAAGTTCCATCGCCTGATACGGTTAATTCTGATGAAGATTCAATATTTTTTTCTCTACACATAGCTGCTTTTTCTTCCTCTATCGCAGAAACAAAAAATCTTTTTGCGGCATTCGTCACACTGGAGCACATTTTCTTCAAGTAATTCTGGTATACCGATTTTGCTACGAAATTACTGGATAAATCCATCAGTCCGCAGAATTTGTCACAACCAGCTAATCCCAAGCCTAAAACTCGCATCACGAAAGCAAATCGGTAGTTCACTTCATACATATGATCATCTACTCGTTCACTAGACGGAACGTAACGAGGTTCTTTGCATTTTTCACATTTTATTTTTATCTTGAAACCAAGACCTATTTTGCCACAACACTGAAATGATACTGTACTATCACAAACTGCACACTTCACTAACGTAGAAATTGTTGAAAAAACTAACAGAAAATCAATGATTCTGAAATGCTTATTTGTATCTTCAGCAACTTCTTGGCTAAAACTTAGTCTGATTTTTTTCGTTGACGTACTCCTTGTCTCAATATCGTCATCGTTTCTTCGTTTATGCGGAGGAACTATTTTTTTACCTCGATACAACTTTTTACCACTCTCCTTTCTACACTCTCTGGAAACTTTTCTCGGCATTTTGCGAACAACAAAAATATCACAACGAAATAGAGTAAGAAAATACAACACGACTGTTACACTCCGCGTCTGCTTCGAAAATGAAGCAACACCAGGTACCGGGGTACCGTTACAACGACCCTGTCTAAGACCTTTCTGGAAACTGCTTAGGGACAATAACAAAAGAAGATTGGACAATAACAAAAGAAGATTGGAGAATAACAAAAGAAGATTGGACAATAACAAAAGAAGATAACAAAAGAGATTGAGAAACAACTGCCTTCCCGCTGAGCGGTTACAGCTCAGGTAGTCGTTCGAGACACGTCTACTTCCAAAGCTATATCTTTGTGAGTTTTGCTCCGATTGACTTCCTATTAACAGACAACATTCTTGAAATACTATACTTTCATAATATGCAATAAAAAAAAATCACTTTTTTTGAACCCTCAAAACCATACCCCCCCCTTAATAAATAGTCTTCCCTTATACCCGAGTGGAAATTGAATATCGCGGTTAGCTCACCACTGCCTAACCAAATTAAGTTTTAATTTAGTATTAGCCAGTACAATAAAAAAATTATTTTCTCACCCCTCCCTCCCTTCAGATTTATCGTCGTTTTATCCGTTGTTACTGGTGTGCCGCTATCACATAATCAGTAATTAGAGTTTAATTTATTCATTGATGTAAGATTCAAATTCATACTATATTACTTACTTCCGAAAAAAACTCCAAGTAATGAATGGGATTCGAACCAGGAACCTTCCAAGTGATGACCGTTTTAGACATGCCGCTTAGTCAACTGCGCCATTCAGCAATTCCGAATAGCTCAGTTTCGAATAGTCTATATATGTTTTATTGTGTTAACTGTATTCCACAATCAGTTCAGGAGTTATTTTGAATTTATTCATTTGTTTTGTTAACATATTACGATCATACATCACATTTTAATAAGAAATGTGAGGTTATGTCGATTTTGTTTCCCGCCGTCTAGTGACTGCTTCATGACTGCATAATTAATTTTAGTTACAATTAATTAATTTTAGTGGCGTGCATACTGAATTTATTCGTAAATCAGTGATCATATCATGGTTGGCTAAAAATTCTTAGTAATGAACAAAAGTGAGGTTAGGTAATACTTGAACTGCTGTTATCGCACTATTGCCTCCTGATTATACCATTGATTTCGATTGTAGATGGCGCTCGTATAAAAATTATACGTAGGCTAGTGATTACATCACCGGTAACTTGAAAATATTAGTTGTCAAAGAGAAATAAAGTTATAAGGACGTTGTAATTTCTTTGTACTAATTCATAATGCGGTAAAAATAAATTAAATTGTAAGATAATTATTGCTTATCGTTTGGGTTCGGGGCCCGACAAGTTCAATACCGGTTCTAAACACGTAAACAGAAAAAATTCTTTCCATTTTGTAATTACTTCGTATTGACATAATGGAAAAAACGAGCTTATCGAATGTTATCAGATTTCACAACTTTTGTAGAGAGCTCCTTTTCATAGATGAACTTGTCTCGACTTTTTTGCACCAGAGGTGTTTTTTAGGGGGATTATCGTTACGCCAATAATCGGTCCAAAGTTGGCAATTGAGTCTCAATTATTCGATCTTGAACCGATTCTCGGTTACAGCTAAACAACCCAATGATCGGTGAACCTACTTCAGGCCAATTGTTGGACCGAAATAAGTAACTGAGAATTGGCATATTGATATTGGGCCGATTGTTAACCAAATATTGGGGAAAGATCTGTAGCCGAATGGTGACCAATCTAGATAGGACCGAAGCTTGGCCAAATTGTACACATCAGCAAAACATTAAAATTTGATTCAAACGTTTTTGAATTAAAATTTTCAATATCAAAACTTATTGATTAACCCATTAGCGCCCAAATGGACACTCGACGGACGCTTTTTTGAGCGACAGATTTCATTTGTTTATAGGTGTTGAAAAAATTTCGGAAGAACATTTTCTTGTGTAAAATTTTGTCAGCTTTTTGATCCCGTCATTAGTCTTTCGATCGAATGAACGCCCGATTTGTTATAAACAATTAATTGAAAAAAATCATGAAATTTCAAGTCAAATTTTTTTTTCTTTCGACTGTGAAATATGGAAATCGTTCACAACGAACCTTGAAAAGTGAATTTCTAGCGTCCATGATTTCTGAGCTAAAAGATGATGTGATTTTGAATGTTTTAATTATTTTCTAAAGATCCAAAATGGCGGCCTGAAGGAAAAATTCTATCTTAAAACTTGACGATTTCTTTTTTCGAAAACTATAGATCAAATCGAAAAATTCCTAAGAACAAAAAAGTTTTAAAATCACTCAAGGAATATACTCAAATTTTTTCAGAATTTTTTAAGCAATTGTTTTTCTGAAAAATCAAAATTTTGAAAAATTTCATCAAAAAATTCTGAAAAAATTTGAGGGTGTTCTTTGGGTGATTTCAAGACTTTTTTATTCTTGAAAATTTTTTTATTTTATCTACAGTTTTCAAGAAAAAAAGTAATGAAGTTATTCTTCAGAAATGTTTTTGCACGTTTCTTTGCCAGCAAAAGTATTTTTTTAAAATGTATTTTATGTTTTTTTTTGTTTTTAAAAAATTTTTTTTGTTGATTTTTATTCAATTTTTTTTTATTTCAATTAATTTTTTTCTTTGAATATCATTATTCAGTCATTTAATGTGAATTACAGATTTATTTATGAAATATAGGAAAACAGTTGGAACAGGAGTACACGTTGCACGTTACACACATTTTTCGAGAGAAAGAGATTTCCTTGAAACTTGCAGCAAAGTATCTGTCCAAAGTTAAAATTCATAAAAGCGTTGTTGTAGTTAAAAAAAATTGAATAAAAATCAACAAAAAAAATTTAAAAAAAACAAAAAAAACAAAATACATTTAAAAAAAATACTTTTGCTGGCAAAGAAACGTGCAAAAACATTTCTGAAGAATAACTTCATTACTTTTTTTCTTGAAAACTGTAGATAAAATAAAAAAATTTTCCAGAATAAAAAAGTCTTGAAATCACCCAAAGAACACCCTCAAATTTTTTCAGAATTTTTTGATGAAATTTTTCAAAATTTTGATTTTTCAGAAAAAAAATTGCTTAAAAAATTCTGAAAAAATTTGAGTATATTCTTTGAGTGATTTTAAAACTTTTTTGTTCTTAGGAATTTTTCGATTTGATCTATAGTTTTCGAGAAAAAATATCGTCAATTTTGAAGATAGAATTTTTCCTTCAGGCCGCCATTTTGGATCTTTAGAAAATAATTAAAACATTCAAAATCACATCATCTTTTAGCTCAGAAATCATGGACGCTAGAAATTCACTTTTCAAGGTTCGTTGTGAACGATTTCCATATTTCACAGTCGAAAGAAAAAAAAATTTGACTTGAAATTTCATGATTTTTTTCAATTAATTGTTTATAACAAATCGGGCGTTCATTCGATCGAAAGACTAATGACGGGATCAAAAAGCTGACAAAATTTTACACAAGAAAATGTTCTTCCGAAATTTTTTCAACACCTATAAACAAATGAAATCTGTCGCTCAAAAAAGCGTCCGTCGAGTGTCCATTTGGGCGCTAATGGGTTAAGCGGAGTTCGCTTCCTTTTCCGTGCGATGTTCGCCCTTTGTAGTCTCTCTGAGACAATTCGAGGTGTTCTCGGGTTGTCTCTCCTTCGGGGATTAGCCCCATTTTCGCTCCCAACCCTCCGACTTTCCAGGCGCCCAGGCGGAGTTCGCTTTGCGCGTCAGTGCGGAGCTCGCCTTGCGCGTCTTTCTTGATTATTAGGTCTCATTGCAAGAGCCTCGGGCTCAGAGAATTAGTGCCTTTTTTTCTATTGAGTTTTCTATTTATTGTTGAAAAATATATTGTTAAGTTTCTCATTAAGTTGCTTCTTTTTATTTATTAGTGTCTCCTACCCTTGTCCGTCCGAGCGAGCCGAACGTTCTGCTACCACCGGTAGTTTCCGCTTTGTTTCTTTGAATTTGTTGGGATCGGGATTTGCCCGTTGTTACAGTCTCGCACATGAACTAAAAATTGCATGGACGCGGTTTGTTTACTAATAAAAAAATTATAGATATCTGATACCACAAGAGCTGAAATTTGGTAATACAATACTTAAGTTAATAAGTTAATAGAAAAAAATATCCAGCTTCATATTTAGTGGGGGGAAAAGTGCCCAGCTGATGCAATTAAAGATGCAGCGTGCCCGCGCGAATAGTGACGCGCTGCATCTTTGACTGCATCAGCTGGAGACTTTTCCCCCACTAAATATGAAGCTGGATATTTTTTTCGATTAACTTATTAACTTAACTATTATTTTACCAAATTTCAGCTTTTGTGGTATTAGTTTACTCAGCGCATATTTTTTACTTGTTTGTGTAAAAAGCTGGGGCATAATTCCCCACTCTAAAGTCAGCTGGATACGCTTAATTGTTTCGTTATAACATAATTAATATGTCGACAAAGTTTCAGCTTTTGTGGTTTTAGTTTTTTTTACTATTATTTTACATGTGTGGGAGACTGCCGCAGCTACACCCCCCGGAACTGGGTGAGCTGGAGGTCCATTCACTCACTAGTGATACCAAATACAGCTTAGGAAAAGTTTTCAGTTTTTGTGAAATGACTAACCCTAAAGGGTCACTGGCTCCCGGGCTATTAGGATGTATCACTTTCACTGTACAACTAGCAAGACTACGTCATCGCTTCAAATTTCATCATACAATGCAGGGTTTGTTTGATCCCCCCAAGAAGCTATAAAACTTTCCTTGTCGGGTGAATTAGTACCGCACCTGTTCCCGTGCTTGCAAGAACCCACAGGAAAGTTTGGGCCCAGAGTGCAGAAAAATGTGGACGATTTAATGAAACAATTTTTATTAATCAAGAGACACGGTAGTGTCTTGAGACAAGTTCATGTATGAATTAAGCGAGAGCGCTACCGTGTATCTATTCTCGAACGAACTAGGTGCGGGCACATGATAAACAGCCGAAGCATGTTGTGTATATACCCAGCTTCAGCCTCCATACAAACGCAATCTGTCCACTGAGTTGTATGGGTTTCTCTGTTGTAACCGGGGAACCTCGGGATCGGCTTTCCGGCACAAACTGACACCCTTTCCCGAGAAACCCAAAGCTAGAAGGGCGCCAGGGACTTTTTAACCTTCTAAAAGTCCCAAAGGACTCTCCGAAGTAACCCAAAAACTCTAAGACCCAAAACAGACTATCTCTTATCTCCGGGACGTGAAGGTTCCGCCACGACTTCGCCGACTGCTAACCTAACCTGAAAAGGAAGGGTTAACCCACAGGAAAATCCCCCAAATGAATTAAGCCAAAATTTGGAATAATAAAGACTTTAATATAAAGAAAAATAATGAATAAGAAGAATAATAATGTCGGGGAAAACCCCTTAACAATTTGGGTCCTGTCTCGCCACGTGGCCTTAAGTGAACCGAACCTAAAACTACGTGACGAAACCAAAAAGAAAAACAAAAAGGACCAATCCGAAATAAACAGAAACAAGAGAAAATAATCGTCAAAAAAAATATGTCCAATACCGAAAATATTCGAAGCTAATCTGGATTCATAAGCCACCCAGGGAACGAAACCAAGATGGTGGCTCTAATGGTTGTGGGGAAAACGTGGTTTTCACCCAACCGACCGAATCAATCTCTCGAAGACGTAGCGTAGCTTTTTCTCTTTCTTACTAAATCGAAAGCAAAGAGAAAAGCTCGCTCAAAAACCAAATCAGCCCGCAGGCACTCACCAAACGAAATCCAATCCAAAAATCTGAGCCCCCGAGCGTCCAAAATGTCTGCCTCTGAATCGGCTCTCTTTCTTTCTTTTTTCTTACTGCGTCTCTCTGGAAATCGTGCCACGAGAGCGTCCTAGCAAGATGCCGTCCACAGGAAAAGTGGAGATCTTCTTCTTCTTCATCGTCTCGATCCTCGAGGCGTGGCTGCGTTTGCGCGATCGTGCACTCCTTTAATGATGGTCGGAAGGTGCTGCCACTACTTAGGAATCGGTACTGCGTAGTCCCACGGATTCCGAAACTCCCCGAGGATCCAACAGATGTCTCAACAGATGTTCGTTGATCGATGGCGAGTGATCCCAATGGTGAGTGCCCTATTGGCTGGTTATTCTCCGATCGACAAGACGAACCAATCGTATCCTATGGCTTTCCCTATACGCGGTTTATCGCTATCTTATATCTAAACTTATACTAAGCTTAGCCTAAAGGATCTAGCCCTTTACACGATTCCGTAGCCAAAATACATACCGATCCAACCAACTTGACGTCTCCTCTGGACGGGTATGTTCCGAAAGTACACTTGTAACGTAGCGTGCGAAACACCACGTTGCACTGTATACGTACACGGCGCACACGAATTAGCTGTCTGCGACAAACAATAGCGGCTCCACGATGAGGTGTATGAGTTTTTCTGTTATATGTACACGACTCATACACTCACAAGCTGATTGTGATTCGCAGTGGCGGCGCCTCGGTGGGCCAGTCTTATTTCAAGTATGTTCTGTGTTTTGTTTTCCCGAATATCCAAAAGACGAAAAATTTACCTTACCGCCGCACGTTATGTATTGTTTTATATTATCTGGAGATGTAAATCCGATAATAATAATAATATTTGCAAAAAGGAGACAAATCCCCCTAAAAAACACCTCTTGTGCAAAAAAGTCGAGACAAGTTCATGTAGGAAAAGGAATCTTTCTACAAAAGTTGTGAAATCCGATAACATTAGACAAGCTCGTTTTTTCCATTATATCAATACGAAGTAATTACAAAATGGAAAGAATTTTTTCTGTTTGCGTGATTAGAACCGGTATTGAACTTGTTGGGCCCCGAACAACTCAGCTGTTTGAGCATGATGTATAATTATTCATATTATTATTATGTAATCTGATCTTTACTAATTCATAATGCGGTAAAAATAAATTAAATTGTAAGATATTTATTGCTTATTGTTTGGGTTCGGGCCCAACGAGTTCAATACCGGTTCTAATCACGTAAACAGAAAAAACCTTTCCATTTTGTAATTACTTCGTATTGACATAATGGAAAAAACGAGCTTGTCTAATGTTGTTGGATTTCACAACTTTTGTAGAGAGATCCCTTTTCATACATGAACTTGTCTCGACTTTTTGCACCAGAGGTGTTTTTTAGGGGGATTATAATATACATGAAACAATATGTGAAAAAAAAGAAAAAAAAATGTACGAAATGAGACTCGATCCAGCGGTTACGAAGCTGGAACACTAACCACTCGGCCGCCGCCGCTGCTTGTTAAGGATCATAACGCAAAGGAACACACGCGTCGCATCGAAAATCGCAAACTTTGCTTGCGATTTTCTCGAAAACGCTTGAGAAGTACCCCTTAATATTTGCACATTATATTGTCCTAGTGGACTACTAAAAGTGTGCAAAGGTTGAACAAAATCGGCGACCCACGACCCTGGCGGAGCCCTTGTAAGTTTGTGTGAAAATGTAATTTATGTAAGAAAGTTTAATTGTGTAAAGAAAAATTCAATAGTTTCTGTGTTTATAATTTTTGAAACTGTGAACAAATGTAACTTCTGTGAGAAAATGTAATTTGTTTAAGGAAATTTTAATGTGTTTAAACAATTAAATTGTGTAAAAAATTTTAACACGTTCACGCCGGGGCGGATAATTATGTTTTTCCGCGTGGGGCGGGACCGCCCACAGAACAGACAAATGTGACCCATCGGTGGATCACGCCGCCCCACGGGACAGTCAAGTGTTAATAATATTCGTGTTAATAATATTCGTGTTAATAATATTCGTGTTAATAATATTCGTGAAATTGTAATCTCTGAAATTTTCATGAAATGTAATTTGTGTGAGACGATTTAACCCTTTGACTGCTAAAGGCGTATATATACGCAGTCACAAGTCCATCAATATATACGTAAGGCGTAAATTTACGCCCCCTGCATTTTTTTGCTGTAATATTTTTGACTGTTTTACCTATTGATTCAACATAGAATTTATCCCTCTGTATATCATAACATAACAACCAAGTATCGGGAATTGTTAGGGTTATAAGCAATTATTATCTTTTTTAACCCTAAGATTGATACAATAAATCACTTAAATTTCACTCACTCACATGCAAATAACGCGCCGTCCATATTGATGGATTCCTCCTAGAGCGCGCCGAAGTCAAAGGGTTAATTTGTTTGGAAAATTTCAATTGTGTTTTAAGATATTTGTGATATTTGTAACCTGTGAATTTGTGAAAAAGAATGTACATTGTGTGAGAAATTTTTATTTGTTCGGAAAAATTCAATTGTGTAAAAATTTTAATAAAACTCGTGAACTTTGTACTATTAAAAATTGTAGACCGCTGTAATTTCTGTAGAAAAGTTTTAATGTGAAAGTTTTAATATTTCTGAAATTTGTAATATTAGAGTTGTGAAGAACTGTAATTTATGTAGGAAAATTTTATTTATTTTAAAAAAAACTTTAAATGTGTAAAGGTTTTAATGATATTTGTGGAAGTTTGTATCAAATACTTATTTGTTTAATAATAATGTGGAATCTGTATGTCTTACTTATATAAAAAAGTATAACTTGTGCTAAAAATGAGTTTTGTGATAAATTGTGTAAAAATGTGTGTGAAAATGTGTTTTATTATAATTTATGTAAAAATATATGAATTCTAAAAAAGAAATGCATAATATATTTGTGATATTTTGTTTAAATTAACCCATTAACGCCGGCAGTGCACGTTCTCACACAGATATCTTTAAGCATATCTCACTTATTAAATACGATGGCCAATTTTTTGAAAAGTGCATATTCGGGTATTTTGAAGTGTGCTCTTTCAGAATCTGGCATCAAAAAATTCAAAAATTTTGATTTTCAATATAATTTTTAGGGTTTTTTTTCAAAAAAACACGATTTTTCCGCAAATGTTTTTTTTTAATTCATGATTTTGAATATGATTCACCTTAGCTACACGGATAAAACCTTGTAGGATCGTGCACTTAATTCCTAATCTTTAAATTCACGCAGTTGAAATTTTTTTTTTCAGGCAGCAAATTAAATATGGCGGCCGATGTACGCAAAAACGTTGTAACACCTAGAAATTTGACCTATTTTCTGATTTAGATCAGTTTTTGAGTTGAAATAGTTTGTTTTATCTAGTTAGATGGAGTTCCGTTATAAATAAATATTTACAACTAATAACAATGAACCGAAACAAAATGGCGTCGAAGTACTGAAAAAATCACCAAAAATGTTACTTACAAGGGAACTGTCATACGGCGATTTTCCTGAAACTTGGCATACAAGTAGTACATGGAACAATATATTGGACACATACAGGGTGATTCAGAATGTTCGCGAATCCGTTTACAGGCATATTCTTCGTGGAAAAATAAGGGACACGTATTTTTGCATTTTGTCCTACGATAAGTAGTTTCCGAGATAATTAATGTTAAAATTGACCAAAAACAGGACAGTTCTAAGTCAGAATCAGGAGCGTAGCATATCCGAAAAAAAATGCTCCCGATTCCGGGCCAAATTCATTGCTTACCTACATCATCTGTAATGTAATACCACCGAAAAGTTCGTTCCAAAACAAAAGATAGTCTGTGATTAAAATTTTATTTTGCTACAACAATCTTCCTATTTTATCGACGGTAAGTGTCGAAGTTTCAAATTTTTCTCGCAATTAAAGCATACGATTAAAAAGTATAATTTCAGAGACAGAACAAGATAATTTTAATCGATGTCTCAAAATGTTTATTCATTGGATGGACATTGCAATAGCGATAAAGATCGTATATGGCGTCAACAGATTCACTAAACTGAATTTGTTGTTTGCTCGCATAAAAGCAGCGTCGTATAAAAAAGCCGGTAATATTTGGGAAATCAAGATCGTACCCCAAATATTACCCGCGAAGACAAGCTTACGATCTGTGAGGAAACATGTGCCCAAAGTACATGCAATGTTTTTGCGACACTTTGAGGAGATGAAGGAATTCCTCAAGCAACAGCCGTGAATCCGATGCATCAATCGGCCCTTTTCAGGGCCACAAAATCATACTAAAACATAAGAAAATCCATACGTTTTACGCTGTTTTAAGCAGCAGTATTTATTTTTTTAAACGTTGAAAACTAACAACGTTTGTACGATTTTCGTAGGAATAGATTTTTAAAGGGATTGAATACATTTTGGTTTTGAGAAATGAAACATTTCTTGCTCTCCTACAAGGAGACGAATTTTTTATGGAAAACTGAGATTCGTTTCACTTACAATTCGGGGTACTTTCTAATCAAAAAATAAACATTTATCCCTTTTCCATGCTGTAGCATTTTTTTGGAAGGCTGAAAATACATCGCAAGGGGTAATTTTACGTTCCAAAACGACTATTCTTCGATTTTTGAGGAAACGAATTTTTGAAGGATTCTGAGATTAATCTCACCTATAATTTGGGGTACTTTTTAATAAAAAAATAAACTTTTCTCTCTTCTGTGAACCACAGCATTTTTTTGGAGGGCTGAAAATAAATGGAAGGGCGTAATCCCATATTTCGAAACGAACATTCATTCATTTTTCAGGGAACGGATTTTTTAAGGGTGTCTCAGATCTGTTTTACCTACAATTTGAGGAAATTTTTATCCAGAAAAGAGACGTATCTCGCTACTGCGAGAGGCGGCATTTTTTTTGAAGCT
Organism: Gasteruption jaculator; assembly: GCA_949825005.1. Taxonomy (NCBI): domain Eukaryota; kingdom Metazoa; phylum Arthropoda; class Insecta; order Hymenoptera; family Gasteruptiidae; genus Gasteruption; species Gasteruption jaculator. The sequence goes on from OX463775.1 coordinate 80,369, forward strand.
TGAAATTGCACCGGAAAGTGTAATTTCATGTTCCAGAACGACCGATTTTCAATTTTTGAGGGAACGAATTTTTGAAGGATTCTGAGATTCATCTGACCTACAATTTGGGGTACTTTTTAATAAAAAAAATAAGCTTTTCTCTCTTCTGTAAGCCACAGCAGTTTTTTGTAGGGCTGAAAATAAATGGAAAGGCGACATTTTTTTGGAAGCCTGAAAATGCACCGGAAGGTGTATTGTCAAGCTTCCAAAAAAATGTCGCCTCTCGCAGTAGCGAGATACGTCTCTTTTATGGATAAAAATTTCCTCGAATTGTAGGTAAAACAGATCTGAGACACCC
>OX463775.1:80905-299437 GCA_949825005.1 Gasteruption jaculator
GAACGGATTTTTTAAGGGTGTCTCAGATCTGTTTTACCTACAATTTGAGGAAATTTTTATCCAGAAAAGAGACGTATCTCGCTACTGCGAGAGGCGGCATTTTTTTTGAAGCTTGAAATTGCACCGGAAAGTGTAATTTCATGTTCCAGAACGACCGATTTTCAATTTTTGAGGGAACGAATTTTTGAAGGATTCTGAGATTCATCTGACCTACAATTTGGGGTACTTTTTAATAAAAAAAATAAGCTTTTCTCTCTTCTGTAAGCCACAGCAGTTTTTTGTAGGGCTGAAAATAAATGGAAAGGCGACATTTTTTTGGAAGCCTGAAAATGCACCGGAAGGTGTATTGTCAAGCTTCCAAAAAAATGTCGCCTCTCGCAGTAGCGAGATACGTCTCTTTTATGGATAAAAATTTCCTCGAATTGTAGGTAAAACAGATCTGAGACACCCTTAAAAAATCCGTTCCCTGAAAAATGAATGAATGTTCGTTTCGAAGCATGGTATTACGTCCTTCCATTTATTTTCAGCCCTACAAAAAAATGCTGTGGTTTACAGAAGAGAGAAAAGTTTATTTTTTTTATTAAAAAGTACCCCAAATTGCAGGTGAGATGAATCTCAGAATCCTTCAAAAATTCGTTCCCTCAAAGATCGAAAATCGGTCGTTCTGGAACATGAAATGACACCTTCCGGGGCAATTTCAAGCTTCCAAAAAAATTTCGCCTCTCGCAGTAGTGAGATACGTTTCTTTTTTGGATAAAAATTTCCTCGGATTGTAGGTAAAACAGATTTGAGACACCCTTAAAAAATCCGTTCCCTGAAAAATGAATGAATGTTCGTTTCGAAATATGGGATTACGCCCTTCCATTTATTTTCAGTCTTCCAAAAAAAATGCTGTGGTTCACAGAAGAGAGAAAAGTTTATTTTTTTTATTAAAAAGTACCCCAAATTGTAGGTGAGATGAATCTCAGAATCCTTTAAAAATTCGTTTCCTCAAAAATCGAAAATCTGTCGTTTTGGAACATGAAATTACACCTTCCGGTGCATTTTCCAGCTTAAAAAAAAATGCCACCTCTCGCAGTAGCGAGATACGTCTCTTTTCTGGATAAAAATTTCCTCGGATTGTAGGTAAAACAGATCTGAGACACCCTTAAAAAATCCGTTCCCTGAAAAATGAATGAATGTTCGTTTCGAAATATGGGATTACGCCCTTCCATTTATTTTCAGCCCTCCAAAAAAATGCTGTGGTTCACAGAAGAGAGAAAAGTTTATTTTTTTATTAAAAAGTACCCCAAATTATAGGTGAGATTAATCTCAGAATCCTTCAAAAATTCGTTTCCTCAAAAATCGAAGAATAGTCGTTTTGGAACGTAAAATTACCCCTTGCGATGTATTTTCAGCCTTCCAAAAAAATGCTACAGCATGGAAAAGGGATAAATGTTTATTTTTTGATTAGAAAGTACCCCGAATTGTAAGTGAAACGAATCTCAGTTTTCCATAAAAAATTCGTCTCCTTGTAGGAGAGCAAGAAATGTTTCATTTCTCAAAACCAAAATGTATTCAATCCCTTTAAAAATCTATTCCTACGAAAATCGTACAAACGTTGTTAGTTTTCAACGTTTAAAAAAATAAATACTGCTGCTTAAAACAGCGTAAAACGTATGGATTTTCTTATGTTTTAGTATGATTTTGTGGCCCTGAAAAGGGCCGATTGATGCATCGGATTCACGGCTGTTGCTTGAGGAATTCCTTCATCTCCTCAAAGTGTCGCAAAAACATTGCATGTACTTTGGGCACATGTTTCCTCACAGATCGTAAGCTTGTCTTCGCGGGTAATATTTGGGGTACGATCTTGATTTCCCAAATATTACCGGCTTTTTTATACGACGCTGCTTTTATGCGAGCAAACAACAAATTCAGTTTAGTGAATCTGTTGACGCCATATACGATCTTTATCGCTATTGCAATGTCCATCCAATGAATAAACATTTTGAGACATCGATTAAAATTATCTTGTTCTGTCTCTGAAATTATACTTTTTAATCGTATGCTTTAATTGCGAGAAAAATTTGAAACTTCGACACTTACCGTCGATAAAATAGGAAGATTGTTGTAGCAAAATAAAATTTTAATCACAGACTATCTTTTGTTTTGGAACGAACTTTTCGGTGGTATTACATTACAGATGATGTAGGTAAGCAATGAATTTGGCCCGGAATCGGGAGCATTTTTTTTCGGATATGCTACGCTCCTGATTCTGACTTAGAACTGTCCTGTTTTTGGTCAATTTTAACATTAATTATCTCGGAAACTACTTATCGTAGGACAAAATGCAAAAATACGTGTCCCTTATTTTTCCACGAAGAATATGCCTGTAAACGGATTCGCGAACATTCTGAATCACCCTGTATGTGTCCAATATATTGTTCCATGTACTACTTGTATGCCAAGTTTCAGGAAAATCGCCGTATGACAGTTCCCTTGTAAGTAACATTTTTGGTGATTTTTTCAGTACTTCGACGCCATTTTGTTTCGGTTCATTGTTATTAGTTGTAAATATTTATTTATAACGGAACTCCATCTAACTAGATAAAACAAACTATTTCAACTCAAAAACTGATCTAAATCAGAAAATAGGTCAAATTTCTAGGTGTTACAACGTTTTTGCGTACATCGGCCGCCATATTTAATTTGCTGCCTGAAAAAAAAATTTCAACTGCGTGAATTTAAAGATTAGGAATTAAGTGCACGATCCTACAAGGTTTTATCCGTGTAGCTAAGGTGAATCATATTCAAAATCATGAATTAAAAAAAAACATTTGCGGAAAAATCGTGTTTTTTTGAAAAAAAAAACCCTAAAAATTATATTGTGTGGCAGAGAACGATTCTCTGCCCCAAAAAGTCCCGTAACCCGTGACACGCGGAAACTCGGATCGATAATTGAGGTTAGAAACCGCGGTAGATTGACAATTATCGATCCGACCTGGAAGTCCCTCTAGTCTGTAAGGTAATAGCTTGTAAGATAATCTATTGCGCCCCGACTCAGTCGGTAACATGTATTAGAACCGACGCCAGATTCGAAACGGTGTATGATTTAGAATGATAAGATCGATATTGTATAATCGGACCGATGGCGACATCGGTCGGCCGAAACCCGAAATGTTACGTACGGCACGCTGACCCCTCAAAAGCGACGACGAATGAAGAGAGCCATGGAGCACGACACTTCCGGGGAGAAAACTTCGTAGTTCAACTCCACGATTGAGAGTCCCGAAATCCCGAGGGAAATACTCGCTGCCACAAGATTCACGCAGGACAGGAGGCCGAATATTCGGCAAAATCCCAGACAGCCGCATCCGGTTCCCATGGGAGAGATACGATCCCTGTCGTATCGGGCGAGACTCTCAACGACTCGAGAGGTTCTCGCCAAATCGGAGAAGAAACCGGAAACGGCAACTTCCACGTCGGATCAGAGACTAGCTGCACGCTCGATCGCACTCCGCGATAAATTTTGCCGATTTCTCGGAGACGTTAGCAGAAAAGGGACGTTACGTGAAACTCCCGTGTGCCCAAGAGGTTCGGAGGTTACCCGGATAGACCGGGAGGAGGAACCGGGAGATATCGAAGCCCGGACGACCGAGTTTCCGAAGACGACCGGTGTACGGTAAGGGCCACCATCTTCCATATAAAGACGACCAAGTGGGCTCGGCGCTTCCCGTATGCCAACGGGGAGCCCAAAATCGATTTTGAGCGGGCTCAGCGTGCCCTGGTCGGCAATGTTCTTTTATTTGTTATTTTTCTTTTGTCTCTGTTCGAACTGAATATAGCTGCTTCTTTTTTTTATTTATTTCGCGTTTTTCTTTTTGCTTGACCGTGTCGAACCCTCCCCTCTTCCACATACTGGCTCAGCCGGAGCATTTTAGATCCCCGGAATCGTGGTACGCAGTACCTGGCGCCCAAAACCCCCTAGTATTCTTTGCATGAATAAGTTTTTCTAGGATCGAGAACGTCGGAGATCGAGGTCGCGAGACCCCCCTTTAGACGTGACGAATTCCACGTCACAATTGAAAATCAAAATTTTTGAATTTTTTGATGCCAGATTCTGAAAGAGCACACTTCAAAATACCCGAATATGCACTTTTAAAAAAATTGGCCATCGTATTTAATAAGTGAAATATGCTTAAAGATATGTTACGATTATATTTATTACTAACCAATACGATTGGTTAGTCTTGTCGATCGGAGAATAACCAACCAATGATAGGCATTAGGGCACTCACCATTGGGATCACTCGCCATCGATCAACGCGGGACATCTGTTGAATCCTCGGAGAGTTTCAGAATCCGTGGAAATACGTAGTAGCGATTCCTAATTAGTGGCAGCACCTTCCTACCATCATAAAAGGAGTGCACGATCGCGCAAACGCAGCCACGCCCCGAGGGTGAAGACGATAAAAAAGAAGACGAAGATCTTCACTTCTCCTTTGGACGGCGTCAAGACACGAGGTCTTGTGGAAGCCGACATTTTGAACGCATTGAGCCCGGGGATTTTTCCTGATATTGTGGAGTTCGTTTTGGTTTTTCGTTTGGTGAGTGCCCGCGGGCATCTTTGGCTGTCGAGCGAGCTTTTCTCTTTGCCTTTGATTTAGTAGGCAAGAGAAAAGGCTACGCTTCGTTTTAGAGAGATTGGTTCGGTCGGTTGGGTGAAAACCACGTTTTCCCCACAACCGTTGTAGCCACCATCTTGGTTTCGGTGCCTGGGTGGCTTACTAACCTAGATCAGCTCCGAACGTTTTCGGATTTGGCTTCCCCTTTTTTGTATTTTTATATATTTAATATTTTATCTTTTTGTATTTTATATTTAGACATACGTTTAAACGATTATTTTCTTTTGATTTTATTTTTTTCGGCTTTTTGGTTTTGTTTTTGGTTCGGTCCATTTGGGGTCACGTGGCAAAACAGGTCCAGAATTGTTCGAGGGATTTTCCCTGACATTATTATTGTTATGATTAATATTTCTTTTTCATTATATTAAAGTCTTTATAATTCCAAATTTTGGCTTTATTTGGGGGATTTCCTTGTGGGTGAGCCCTTCCTTTTCACGTTAGGTCGGCAGTCGGTGGAGTCGTGGCGGAACCTTCACGTCCCGGAGGTGAGAGCGAGTTAGTTTTGGGTTTCGGAACTTTTGGTTGCTTCGGAGAGTCCTTTGGGACTTTTAGAAGGTTGAAAAGCCCCTTGCGCCCTTCTGGCTTTTGGATCTCTCGGGAAAAGGGTATCAGTTTGTGCCGGGAAGCCGACCCCGAGGTTCCCCGGTTACAACAGATTTTAATTACATGTGGCTTATGTTATGTTAAATTCCATAGAAATATGTGAAAACAATCTGTAAAATGTGTTGTGTAATAAATAGTGTAACAATGTGGGCCTAAACATGTGAATTATATTTCTGAAAATGTGTGTAAGTTAATCGTTTGTTCAGTAATATTTGAAATTTGTAATGCGCAGTACAATATTTGCGTAATAAAAAATTTATTTTGTTTAAACAAATTCCCTTGTATATAAAAAAATTGTTAGCTTATGTGAATAGAAAAAAAAAACTTTTCTTAACAAAATTATGTTTTGTAATAGATGGTGTGGCAATGTGTGATTAACTGTGTTGAAAAAAAAAATTGTAAAAATTTGTGTATCTTAATTGTTAATTATTTGTTCATCCAAAAATATTTGAAAATTGCATGTGTATTCGCGAAAAGAGAAAAAAAATTTGTGTAAATTATTTATCCGTATAATATTATGTGAAATCTTTTTTATTGAATTGTACAGAAATGTGGGCACGGTATCTGTAAAATATGCCCTTTTTTTGAAGGTGTTATCAAATTTGTAATATATGTTGTGTACTTAATTATGTGTGAGTACTTACAATGGTGTTGGGTATACGTTTTGTTATAATTTGTGTAACAAATGTGTGTAATAGTCTGTAAAATGTGTTATGATAATTGTGTGAAAAGGGAATTCAACTAAACCTAATGTGTGAGAAAATCTGTGAAATGTGCTGTGTGGTTAAATTGTGTGAGAATGTGTTGAAAAATCTGTTAATAATTGTGTGAAAATGTGTGCGTATAAATTGAATTTGAAATTCCTACTTTTATTTTTATTTTTTGATTACAAAGTCTTCTTTGTAACCGACGCTCTGTTATTTGATATTGTGACCGCCGTTCTCTCCGTTTCCCCTTTCTAGAAGGACACGGAGATACCGGGGTCCTCAAATCCTGCCCGTACGTCCCTTCCCGCGAGGGTAAGGTCGTTTTTGGGGTTGGCACCCTGGCTCGTAAGAGCTCCAAGGGAGTTGTTGGGCGCCACTCAGGATCCTTCTTGGGGATCCTGACGCGATATGCAAGAAGATCCAAAGGAACCAAAAATCCTAAAATCAAAAAAAAGAGAAGGAAAATGCGAAACACACACAAACAAAAAAAAACAACACAGTATCCACGATAGGGAACTTAGGGGGGCTCGGCTGACTCAGGGAAAACAGGAGTCCCAGAGGGGGTTCTGCCTCCTTTTCTACAAAAAAAAGGAGACTCACGCGATAAAAATTTTAAAAAGGCGCAACGGCGCAAATTTATTGTTAACAACAAAAAAAAAGAAAAATATACAAGAAAAAGACTCATAAGCGATAGCGCGAAATACCAACAACAAAAAAGAGAAAGATATACAAGAGGAGAACTTTAAAATTGTAGCGCGAAAGAACCAAAAAAAAAGAAGAAAATCGCAAAGAACACCTGTGCGAAACTGTAACAACGGACAAATCCCGATCCCAACAAATACAAAGAAACAAAGCGGAAACTACCGGTGGTAGCAGAACGTTCGGCTCGCTCGGACGGACAAGGGTAGGAGACGCTAATAAATAAAAAGAAGCAACTTAATGAGAAACTTAACAATATATTTTTCAACAATAAATAGAAAACTCAATAGAAAAAAAGGCACTAATTCTCTGAGCCCGAGGCTCTTGCAACGAGACCTAATAATTAAGAAAGACGCGCAAGGCGAGCTCCGCACTGACGCGCAAGGCGAACTCCGCCTGGAGCAGGCGCTAGGGCGCCTGGAAAGTCGGAGGGTTGGGAGCGAAAATGGGGCTAATCCCCGAAGGAGAGACAACCCGAGAACACCTCGAATTGTCTCAGAGAGACTACAAAGGGCGAACACCGCACGGAAAAGGAAGCGAACTCCGCTTAAAGGAAGTGCGAACACCGCACTAACTCTACAATCACAAGAACGCCTCGTGGGAAAAGGTATGGATGGTTGGGACAACCAAACACGTTTGTAGCCTAAAAGCATACATAGAGTCCCCGTCTGTAGGGGCTCGGGTCGAGCGAGCGACTGACTGGAACGGCAACGATCTCACCGATATCGTGCTCGATGAGATCGCTGCGAGGTGGGAGACGCTGCGAGTGGGGACCAGCTCCGTGAGAGGGAGACTGTCCGGTGGGTCCCAGCTCAGCTCCGCTCCCCCCTTACCTTTCGCGATCGCGAACAACACCCAATAAAAAGAAACCTGCGAAACCGTTTACAACAACAACAAAAATCGGGCACAGCAAAAGAAAAGAAAAAAATACAAAAAAGAAAATAATCGCGGAGGGAGGGAGAGATGAATAACGCCGTAGGGACTCACCAAAATCGAAGAGGGAGGCGGAAGCTACGAAACAAAAAAAAATTTGCAAAAGCAAGACAAAAAAGAAGGGAAAGAGAAAATTCGAGAGAAAGAATCGAGAGTGGATTTGATACCCCTCTCGTTAAATTTTAGGAGTCTTCTCCGGATGGCTCGCTGAGTATATCGGGGCAACTGACCACCTCTCGAGATCCCGGAACGATTCCGGTCCGTCCTTCTTCCCCTTATCCCTTTTTCCTTGATCCGGTTTCCTTTATCCTTCCTTTCCTTATTCTTTGTTTTTCCTTTCTTTCTTTTTCTATTTTTTACTTGGGTTTGGCACAGCACGAAATAGCGCGGCGCGGCACTCTAAAGTAGCTGGCGATAGCGGGCACTCGAAAAAAAATGGCTCTGTTCGGCGCAGCAGTCCAGAAATCTCTGAAGGTTCCGCTATCGTGCGAATCCTTCGTGCTCCAATTAAGTAGCGGACACCCCCCCCCCCCTCCTACGGGGGGTTCGCTACTCAAGTAGGCCATGGGTGCTGACCTCTTTCCCGCCAGATCATCGGGTCGATAACCTCAACTCTCAGCCTTATCCGAGGAATCGTCGTCGATGATCCTTCCATATCAGCGTAGATCTTGATTCGTCGCTATCCGGCGATTAGGGATCCGCAAACGAGGTTACCGGAACGGGAATAATTCCTTAGGGTTCGAAGAAGGAAGAAATTCGCGAGGGGGAAAATAAGGTTTCACAGTAGAGGAAAAGGGAAGCTGTGTCCTTACCTATTCTTACATGATGCTAACTAAGCGCTCACGGATTCGCTCAGAATAACGCAATGAATCCCTGAAAAACAATCTTAAATCACAGAGAGAGCGCACAAAAAAACAATACAATAATCGCCGATAAATTACGCAACAAGAAAAATAATTTGTTTCACAAAAAAAACGCAAGAAAGTCCCAAAAAGGCGCTAGACTAAGTATTTAGGGTTCTCCTCCTCTCAAAGAGATCCCTGGACTTACAAGGAGAGAAACAGGGTGATGGGTCACCGATTTTCTGCAAACCTTGCACACTCTTAGTAGTCCACTAGGACAATATAATGTGCAAATATTAAGGCGTACTACTCAAGCGTTTTCGAGAAAATCGCAAGCAAAGTTTGATGCGTCGCTTATATTCCCTTGCGTTACCATCGTTAACAAGCAGCGGCGGCGGCCGAGTGGTTAGCGTTCTAGCTTCGTAACCGCTAGAACGCTGGATCGAGTCTCCTTTCGTACCTTTTTTTTCATACATTATTTCATGTATATTATTATTTAAAGGAAATATAATGCGATAATATAATTATTTGCATCATTTTTTATTACCACAAACATATTTGAAATTGTGGATGAATAAAGTATGAAAAGCATTGATTTTCATTCAAGATTCTTTTTTATTAAATAAATAATAACAAAAAAATAAGAAATAACGAAACATAATTAAATTTTATAATTAATCGTCAAATGCATCTTGGGGATTGCAAACCGTAGGATGATACTTATCATATAAACAGGGGAAACATAAAGTGTTTTCAATTAAATACTGTAACAGGGAATATCGATTCCCTGATGCAAAGATCTCGAACCTCTCACGCACTTTCCCCACGACTATTCGCGCCGCGAAATTCAATCGATACGATCGATCAGCATGGATCGATCGCATACACGTCCACCGTGGAAGTCAACAAACACTTAGGTTAAGTTATTCCGCGGTGTAAGAGCGACATAATATATGGTTAGAATTAAGGCGGCCGAAATATAGATTAGATTCGCATTAGAGATCGTAGCGTCGATAAGAATAGATTCGAAACGGGTCGAGGCGAATCGCGATAACCGAACACGAGGCGCCATCTGTCCATGACGACGGCGACCAGACTTTCGACCACGTGGAGATTCATCGCGAAGATGAACCGGTACTGACGTCACCGAGACTACGTCAATCGAAGTAGCCGTTGGTAGAAGGAGGAAAATCAGCTCCAGAACACGTCAAGAAGGATTTTCGACGCCGTCCCAGAGGGGAAAAATCGAGAGACGATCCTCCAGGAGTAATGGGAATCGTCTCTACCTCGAAGTCGAGGCCATCACCGATTTCCATCCACCAGAAGGCTTGCTGGATGACTCGAGGGGTACGAGTCGTCACTCGCAGCTAATGAGGAGGCTCGTAGCCCCGAGATCGAGAAGAAGACACCGGAAGTGAAGCCGACTTCTTCACTTCTACGCTGGACGTAAACCCGTACGCACGTGCCCACGCGGATAAAGAGAGAGAGAGAAAGAAAGAAAGAGAGAACGCGAAGGAGGAAGACGACCCGGTCAAGGGACAAATATCCCATTTTACGACGTCGTCGACGGAGTAGGAGACGCCATCCGGGACCCAGAACGGAGAAAGCGTGAGTCTCGAATTCGTATATCTTCGAGAAAGAAACGAGCGAGCTCCGGAGGTCGAACTACCTGATTCGACAGGTGGCCATCTTGAGTGAGCTCGTCGCGCCCTTTGCGACACCTCGCCCCGTTTCTTTGTTATTGTTTTATTTCTTAGTATTCATCTTGTAGGATTTTCTTTTCTTTTATTTCGACTATTTTGTTATCGGCAAATATATTTATTTTTATTTTATTTTGCTTGTCGAACGTGTCGTTTATGCGAACCCTCCCCTCTACCATTTTCGTTTCCTGAGTTAGATCGCGGTGCATAGCACCACGATCGAGCCCTTTTCCCGTTATTTCGATTTCAAGATTTTAGGGCGATTGTGACGTGTGGGGTGTGTCGACACCCCCAACGAAGGGGATACCAAGATCCACGTCACAATACGCACAAGTTTGCATGCGTTTGATAAAATTTTTAATCTGCCTATAATAATAAACGTCGCAGGGTTAGCGTATTGAATTACATTTAGAAGGTATCATTTTCACCGTACAATTAAGAAGACATACGCCATCGCTTAAAATTTCATCATACAATGCAGGGTTTGTTTGATCCCCCCAAGAAACTATAATTAATAAAAACTGTTTCATTAAATTGTCCATAGTTTTCTGTACTCTGGACCCAAACTTTCCTTGTCGGGGGAATTTGTACCGCGCGTCTTCCAGAAAACTGTGGACAATTTAATGCAACAGTTTTTATTAATTATACTTTGTTGGGGAGTCAAACAAACCCTGCATTGTAAAATGAAATTTCTAGCGATGGCGTAGGTCTTTCTAGTTGTACTACAGTGAAAGTGATACCTCTCAAATGTAACCCAATATGCCAAAACACTTTAACCCTCAGCGGGTACTCTATACTGTTTGTCCCGATCCGGGTACTCTGGGTCTGTAAGACCCGAGCGATTTTCCATCGCTTATAACTCGGAGCCAAATCATCGTAGGGAGACGTTTTTTTTTTAAAATCCATCGCCAGAATCTCAAAAAAACGAATGCGTGATCCATTTTACTCCAAATCTAAAGGTTTTGTTAATATTTAACAAAATACAAGGAGACCTTTCGAAAAAAATTTTTTTTTTCAAATTGTTGTAAAAAGATGAAAAATAAAGATAAATTAATTTTAAAAACGGTTTTTTAAAGCTTAAGTGTTGTACTTTAAGGCTGTATAGGTCATTTTTCGATTAAATTAGGATAAGCGATTTATTTTTGCGATTGAAAGTTAGTATTTTTTACAACGTATTTTTCATATATACACGGCCATTATCACAAGAAAATTTGCAAAAAAAATTGTTTAAAAAATTTTTTAGCCTACCTTATCATAAAATAAGATATATATACATGCATACATATATATATGGGTCATTCCACGCCAAATCAATCACTTTTGACCCTTCTATTTTTTGATTTGTCTGAAATTTTTTTATATTATTCTACTCTCTAAAAAAAATTTTTGAGAATTTTTTCAAATTTTTTTTCAAAGCCGATTTCAAGATATCGATTTTTTCGATTTTTCCTTCAAATAACTTTATAAATTTGTAACTTTGCGAAAAATAGACGGATTGGAAATTTTTGTTTTCATTCTATTGCATTTTTTGCGTACTTTTTAAAGAAAATTGTTAAAAAATCTTCACTTGCGTTTTTCGTAATGATTTTTCAATTTTTATGTCCAATTATTTTGTTTTTTAATGATTGCCATATTTAATTTTTTTGAAAAATTTATATTTCAAAGTACTGCTTGTTTAACATCTTTTGTGAAAATTTCATAATGGGATGCGGATTTTTTATATTTTTTTCACATTTTTTAAAAATTAAGAATTTTTTTTATCATCGTATGAACAGTTTGGATCTTGTTATTGACAGATAATATATCAATGTATAATCTCATTATAATCTTTCCACGCAATTATCTCGCAAAATATTCATCATTCGAAAAAAATGTTTAAACAAAACTTGCTCTATTTGAAGGGGTACATTCAATGATGTACACTGTTTTTTTCTGGGTGGAGGTGTGTCCGAAATTTGAAGGTAACCTTTCTTTTTATAAGGTAGGTGTCTAGTCTAGAGAGCGAAAAAACCAGCTTATTTTCGAAAAGGTTTTTCTCAGCTTCTTTATTAGATATCACTATTACAACATTTTCTAGGACATAATGCTATTCTTATCGAATGGGAAAAAAATGGTTTACATCGTCCAGCGCTTTTTTTTCAAGTTTCAGAAGGCGCCAAAGTCGAGTCCTTAATAAAAAGGCGTTCCCACGGCGGACAAACAATCTCCGCAACCACTACATCGATTTTGATGAAACTTTGTACGATTCTTTATTAAGGTGTTTTGTATGGTAATTCAACAGATTTTTAGAAAAAAATTTATAATATAAAAATTTACATGACGCAAACGGTGCAAAAATATGTCGATTTTTGTACAGTGTTTTTCAAATAACCGTCATTTTTTTCTATTATCGATTTTTGATAAACGGTGGTGGTTTACCATGTGGCAAACCTTCCTCTTTAAAAAGATTTTTCCTATTTTTGTTTCAAACGTTCCAATCCGAAGATTGTTTGTCCGCCATGGGCGCACCTTTTTATCGAGGACTCGACTTTGGCGCCTTCTGAAAAATGAAAAAAAACGCTGGACGATGTAAACCATTTTTTTTCCATTCGCTAAGGATAGCATTATATCCTAGAAAATATTGTAATTGTAATGTCTAATAAAGAAGCTGAGAAAAACGTTTTCGAAAATAAGCTTGTTTTTTCGCTCTCTAGACTAGACACCTACCTTAAAATGGAAACGTAGCTTTTTTTCACGCTAGACACATAGCTTACTTCAAGAGGAATCCATTGACCTAAACTATGTTGATCTTGAATTGTCATTTAAGGTCATTACAATGGCTTGAAGTTTTCTTCTTCACTGCCCGTCCAAAAAATGTTTATCATCTTCTAAATTCAACAAGACGAGTTTGAATGCTATTGGCATTAATGTTTACAAACACAGAATATGAAGGCTCGAATAACAAATGTTTGCAGGCAAATTGCTACGGAAACTTTAGAAGTTGAAGTGTCACTTAGGGATCGAATCAGGTGCTGCATAAATGTTCAAGGTCATACTTTTGAATTGAAATGACCTTGAATGACACTTCAAGGTCAACATATTTTAGGTCAATGGATTCGTTTTGAAGTAAACTATATGTCTAGCGTGAAAAAGACTACGTTTCCATTTAAAAAAACAAAGGTTACCTTCAAATCTCGGAGACGCCTCCACCCAGAAAAAAACAGTGTACATCATTGAATGTCCCCCTTCAAATAGAGCAAGTTTCGTTTGAACATTTTTTTCGAATGATGAATATTTTGCAAGATAATCGCATGGAAAGATTATAATGAGACACCCTGTATACATTATACATTCATAAAAAAAATTTCTTAATTTTTAAAAAATGTGAAAAAAATATAAAAAATCCGCATCCCATTATGAAATTTTCACAAAAGATGTTAAACAAGCAGTACTTTGAAATATAAATTTTTCAAAAAAATTAAATATGGCAATCATTAAAAAAAAAAATAATTGGACATAAAAATTGAAAAATCATTACGAAAAACGCAAGTGAAAATTTTTTAACAATTTTCTTTAAAAAGTACGCAAAAAATGCAATAGAATGAAAAAAAAAATTTCCAATCCGTCTATTTTTCGCAAAGTTACAAATTTATAAAGTTATTTGAAGGAAAAATCGAAAAAATCGATATCTTGAAATCGGCTTTGAAAAAAAATTTGAAAAAATTCTCAAAAGTTTTTTTTAGAGAGTAGAATAATATAAAAAATTTCAGACAAATCAAAAAATAGAAGGGTCAAAAGTGATTGATTTGGCGTGGAATGACCCATATATACATATGTATATAATATTTAAAAAAAAATATATATATAATGTAGCGCGGCGCTAACTACACGCCACGACGCTGCAAATTTCCTCGCTCAGAGCCTTTTACTTATCAAAATTGCGAAAGACAGCAAAAAAAAACAAATCGGAAACTGGGCGCCAGTCCTTACGGACACGGATTTGACTCTGAGGGGGCCCGGTCTAACTCAGCGAGAGCTGAAAGACCCTCCCAGAGGGAATCCGTTGTCTGGATTAAATAATTCAGAAATAAAAAAAATTAAAACCCAGACGACTTATTCGGGATTACAAAAATACGAATTTATTCACAAAAGAAAAGGCGAGAGTCAATAATTATACGAAAGAAACCAGTAAAAAAAAGATATGGTTTAGTCGGGAACCCTCCGACTAACACGTAAAGTTTTTACTAATTCGAAAGTACGCGACAGAATATAGTAACGAAGGAGTCGATAGGAAGGTAGGCGATAGGAATTTGAACGGGATGCCAAAAAAAATTTGTAGATAAGACCTTGTGCAGGCACTCACCACTGTGATCGGTCACTAAAAAGGGTATTCCGTTTTGCTCACTGGCAACTTCCACAAAAATTCGGATTCCAAGAAAAAGAAAGTCCAAGATTGCTCCCAAAATGTAGGCGATCCCCTTTTAAGCGCTTCAATTGGCACACGAAGTATCGTCCACGCTCTGCTAAGGCTCAGAAATCTCTGATTAGCTGATTTCGGCTTCCTCGCGTTGCTAGTGATAGCGCCATCCTTTGCACGGCAGGATTCGGGAATTACGACAAGTTCTCGGGCGATAATTAGGACATCGACCCATTTTTCCATTATCGACCCGTCTCCTGCGAATCGGTAAATGGCCGTAGGCGATAGATCCTTGACATCCTTCTCCTTGTCTCTCTCGGGAGTCGGTAGGTCTTCCTTCCTTCTCTGTTCTAGCGCTGTCATGAGCGGCAGCGGGAGTCTTCTCTCTCCTTCTCTCCAATGTTGAGGGAGCGTTGATCCTCCTTGTCTTCCTTCGTCTTTTCTTCGTGCCGATCTTTCTGATCTTATTGGCAAGGAATTTGGAAGGGAAGGGAATGATGTGACAGCGTTAGGCAGAAGTATTCGATAATGCAAAAATTATATAATATGATTCGTTACTATAATCGAAAATAAAAATACAATTGCAATAATAATGAATGCGATATAATGGTTCTTCAGGTTCCCGGGAGATTTCTGAGCACTCTTAGGTTCCATAATTCCCGATAGCCTGAATTTACGAGAGAATTTCGAGAAGACAAAAAGAAAGACATAAATTATAAAAATTAGCGAGATTTTTACGATATAATGGAACGGGAGAAATTTTCCACGTTACAAATCCCCCCCCTACTTAAACTGGACGTACCAATCGGCCAGTACCCACACAAGTCTCATATTCGTGATTTGATGGCGGAGTGATATAGGGAGAGAAAGGTAATATACGGCGGGAGAAATAAGATAGTGAGTAATCATTCGTTAATTATCCCAAAAAAATTTCGCCTTTAAGTGAGGTTTTACTTTTTCTCTTTTCTTTTCTAAATCTGGGCGATGAATGAAAAGTTTACAAAATACTAAGATTTCTCGTGGAACAAAATAATAAGAAAAGAAACATGAATTTCAAAGTCGATAGTGATTTCGGGAGTAAAATACGTATTAAAGTTCGGGAGTAAATACGTTATGTTTTACGGGAACGTAAGTTACGTCGTGCGGTATTATTTTCCGAACTTTCCTCGCTTGATTCGTTTTGACCAACTATGTTACTGGTCCTATCACGCGGGGAATTGTTTCGAAAATCACGGCAGTCGCGAGAATTTCCGGGAGCATCCGGACGTGGTTCGACAAAGGGTTTCAAGTCTTTTACATGGACTTTCCGTACCAGTTCATTATCCGGGTCCCTTAAGGGGGGGGTATGGTTTTGAAGGCAGAAAAAAACAGGTTTTTACAGATTTTTTTTTGGGCGTACGGTGAAAGTACATTTATTTCTGATTGTTGTACATTAAAGAGTAGTAATTGAACTATATTCTGTGAAATATTGGTTCAAAAATATTGAAAATTGACCGAATGGCAGCAATTCTTCGCAGGCGCCTCAGAAGAAATACATTTTGCGGTGCACATCATATCTCAGCACTGGATCATCTGAAATGAAATAACCAAAGTTTTTTCCTTAATTTTTATGTCCCTCTAGGTATCGCTGCCGAGTTTTTCCATTTTTTTTAATTTTTGAACTTTTTACAAGACTTGAAAGTGAAAATACCGATTTTTGGCCTAAATTCATGACTATTGTTGTTAATAATAAGAAAAATAAAATCAAAGACGAAAAAATCTCGCCAGGGTTACCTCATAAATTATGTAAGGAAATACTGTAAAAAATTTGAGAACGATCGGTTGAATAGATTTTCAGATACAGTGTGCACCGACTCAAAAAACATCGACTTGAGAAAAACGCGTTTAAAGTTTTTCGTAGCGAAAAGACCCTGATAAAACTTAGTAAGCTATTTATTTTTTATTTTACTCACATAGAATCATCAATGCCGGGACCATAGAGTATAGAACTTTCGTCAAGAATGTCCAAAGCATCTTTTTTATCAAGTCTGCGGCGAATTCTATCATTTTTAGCGGTTTCAGCTGCTCGCTCATCTGCTCTGTTCATTCGAATATCGTTGGTTCGAAGCGCCCATCCATGACAACTTGGACCAGTACTTATTCGCATCTCTTCTAGGAAGGTTAAATAAGCTTTACAGCCTTCATTGAAAACACAAGCAGCCACTGAAGATGCAAATTCGACGATAATTGCTGAACCACTCTCAACTTTCGGCGCAATCTTCCAAATAAGCTGGTTCAAACTCTCATTATTATTTTGTGTGAATCCGCCAATACATCGCTCTAGGAGAGCATCTTTGCTTAAATCTTCATAAATTGGCTTGATTCCTTGTAAAACATCAGTTGGTAGAGCAGAATATGTGTGTTTGAAATTATTCAGCTTGTTTGAAGCTGCAGCTTTCTGCCATTCACACCATGAGTCTTCTCCGCTAGGGCAGTTTTCGTGTTGTGGTTTTGCATCGGTTGAGGCATAATGATAGTAAGTAGCCCAAATGGCTTTCTTCATTTCTTCTACAGAATTAGAATTGAAACGAATTGCACGACCATAGTACTGGGTGAGCTTATCAATCATTTTTGCAGTCAGTTTCCCTTTACCTGAGAGAGTTTTTTTTAAAATTTTTTTTCCAGTTTTGGTTTCACTATCAGTCATAGTTTTTTTGACTAAATCACGCAAACGAGTTCCCATCCTTTTTTGGACGTGTCCAACACATTCTTTTTTATTGACTAGAAAATTTTCACCATAAGGTTCAGCATTGATAACACCACTATATGTTTTCGAGTCACCATCTCCAATATAGTTGCGAATCTTCACGTTATTCTCTTGCGATCTTTTGAACATTGTGACAATTGCGTCGACTTCCATGTTACCGGATGCTCCTTTGTGATTTACAGAACATTGATCTTCATTTATATGGTTCTCTTGCCATTCTTCGAACTCTGCAGAATCAAGCTTATTCTTCCAAGTAACACACATGTGACAGTATGAACTTTTTACGAGAACATCGACGACTTTTCCGGTGTAATATCCAATCAAGGAAGCCACGCCATATAAAGAAGAAAATCCACGCTTTTTCCAAGTTCCATCGCCTGATACGGTTAATTCTGATGAAGATTCAATATTTTTTTCTCTACACATAGCTGCTTTTTCTTCCTCTATCGCAGAAACAAAAAATCTTTTTGCGGCATTCGTCACACTGGAGCACATTTTCTTCAAGTAATTCTGGTATACCGATTTTGCTACGAAATTACTGGATAAATCCATCAGTCCGCAGAATTTGTCACAACCAGCTAATCCCAAGCCTAAAACTCGCATCACGAAAGCAAATCGGTAGTTCACTTCATACATATGATCATCTACTCGTTCACTAGACGGAACGTAACGAGGTTCTTTGCATTTTTCACATTTTATTTTTATCTTGAAACCAAGACCTATTTTGCCACAACACTGAAATGATACTGTACTATCACAAACTGCACACTTCACTAACGTAGAAATTGTTGAAAAAACTAACAGAAAATCAATGATTCTGAAATGCTTATTTGTATCTTCAGCAACTTCTTGGCTAAAACTTAGTCTGATTTTTTTCGTTGACGTACTCCTTGTCTCAATATCGTCATCGTTTCTTCGTTTATGCGGAGGAACTATTTTTTTACCTCGATACAACTTTTTACCACTCTCCTTTCTACACTCTCTGGAAACTTTTCTCGGCATTTTGCGAACAACAAAAATATCACAACGAAATAGAGTAAGAAAATACAACACGACTGTTACACTCCGCGTCTGCTTCGAAAATGAAGCAACACCAGGTACCGGGGTACCGTTACAACGACCCTGTCTAAGACCTTTCTGGAAACTGCTTAGGGACAATAACAAAAGAAGATTGGACAATAACAAAAGAAGATTGGAGAATAACAAAAGAAGATTGGACAATAACAAAAGAAGATAACAAAAGAGATTGAGAAACAACTGCCTTCCCGCTGAGCGGTTACAGCTCAGGTAGTCGTTCGAGACACGTCTACTTCCAAAGCTATATCTTTGTGAGTTTTGCTCCGATTGACTTCCTATTAACAGACAACATTCTTGAAATACTATACTTTCATAATATGCAATAAAAAAAAATCACTTTTTTTGAACCCTCAAAACCATACCCCCCCCCTTAAATTAACAACGGTAGGCGAAAGAAACTTTTCTATCACATAAGGGCCCAGATATCTTGGTGCCAGTTTGGCGGCAAAGTGATCAGCGCCGCTTGATAAGTAGCGGACACGCTTCATCACCTTGTCCCCAACTTTAAACGGCGTATCGCGGCGGGTTTTGTTAAAATAACGCGCGCGTTTTGCTAAGGCGGTACTCATGTGTTTCCTAACCAAATCTTGCAATGCGGAAAGTCTTTTTACGCGATTCAGCCACGTATTCGGATCGGTAGGCGAAAGATTTTCGGGAGTAGCGTCATTCGGTAAAACGCGCGATAGTTGAGGATGTCTACCAAAGTTTAAAAACGCGGGAGAGACTTTGGTAGTAGAATTATCGGCGGTATTAAAAGCAAAGGCAAATTCGTGTAAGTGGAGGTCCCAATTGCGATGATCATGTCCAACAAAAGACATAATCATGGCTTTCAAGACCCTGTTCACTCGTTCTACGGGATTTGCTCTCGGGAAATAGGGCGGAATCGTCGTATGTTTGATGTTGTAATCCGTACAAATCTTAGACAAAGAACGATTAACAAATTCCGTCCCATTATCCGTCAGCAAAAACTGAGGTTTTCCCCATCTATTCAACACCAATTTCTCGAAAGCGGTACCAATTGTATCTCCGGTAGCTTTTCGTAAGGGACAGCACTCGATATATTTGGTAAAATAATCTTGAAAAACAAGAATATATCGGTACTGACCCTTACTAGGCGGTAGAGGACCCATGACATCCGCAGCCACGACCTTCCACGGACCTTCCACATTGCGTTCACCCATTAACCCGGGTGGACGTCTTGGTGGAACCTTAACCTGCTGGCAAACGATACAAGAACAAACATAGGCGACAGTGTCGCCTATGTTTGTTCTTGTGGGCCAATAGATACCGGGCCAATAGAAGTTTCTTGCCAGCCGGTTGTAGGTTTTTTCAATCCCGAGGTGGCCGGCCTGAGGAGTATTATGGTGCTCGAAGAGAGCCCTCTCTCTTAAATGAAGCGGGAGTACCAATTTCCACTGATCGGAATCAGGGAAAATTGGATCGAGTAAGGGATCGGGATGGTGATAATACAATTGGTCCTCGATAATTTGCCAATCCGGAAATTTATACGGGAATTTCTGAACATCCTCAATGCGTTTCTGATACCAGTGATCGGGAATATTGGTAATTGCGGCAGTACTATCGATATGACCTTCGAACATTCGCGATAAGGCATCGGGAACATGGTTCTGCGATCCTTTGCGATGAATGATTTCTATGGGCATTGCTTGCAATTGCAAGGCCCATCTTGCAAGTCGTCCGGTCGGGTCTTTCAAATTATGTAACCACCGCAGACTGCTATGGTCGGTTACGACGGTAAAGGAGTAGCCTTCTAGATAGGGACGCAATTTTTTAATTGCCCAAATTACGGCTAGACACTCCTTTTCCGTCGTAGTGTATTTACGCTCAGCTGCGGTGAGTACACGATTCACGAAAACGATAGGGTGCTCCTCTTCATCTTGAACTTGCGTGAGGACGGCACCGATAGCGAAATCACTGGCATCAGTTTGAACGGTAAACGGTAGCGAAAAATCGGGACGAGCTAATACGGGAGTGGTGGTAAGGGAATGTTTTAGGCTCTGGAAAGCACTTTCTTGGTCCTCACCCCAAATCCATGGCTCGTCTTTATGAAGAAGCTTGACCAGCGGTAGTTTGAGAACTGATAGATCTCGGAGAAATCTTGCGTACCAGCCTACCATTCCAAGGAGTCTTCTCAGCTGCTTGATGGTGGTTGGTGCAGGGTAGTCCAGGATAGGTTGAACTCTCTCTGGATCGGCTTTCAGTCCGTCCTTGTTCAATAAATATCCTAGATTCGCACTTCCTTGCATCCGAAACGGCTCTTCTCCCTGTTTATCTCCAGGTTGGCCTCTTTCAGCTTCTTCAGGACTTTTTCCAACCAGAAAACATGTGTCGGAAAGTCAGCGGTAGTGATGATTATATCATCCAGGTAGGCGAAAACGTTAGGTTCCATGTCGGGAGTAATCAATCGATCGATAAGGCTCTGAAATGTTGCGGGAGCGTTCGTGAGACCGTATGGCATTCTTTTGAAATGGAATAGGCCTCTTCCGGGAACAAAGAATGCGGTAATTTCTCGACTTTTCGACTCCAGTGGTATCTGAAAATACGCCTGACTCAAATCCAATGTCGTGATGTATTTCGCCGAGCGTAGCTTGTCCAATATTGAGTCGATATTCGGTAGAGGGTAGGTATTCTTCTTCGTTACCGTATTCACCTCACGATAGTCGATACAAAAACGATATTTGCCATTAGGTTTCGGAATGAGCACTGGGCAGCTAGACCACGGGCTCTCGGAAGGCTCGATAATATCGTTACGCAACATCTCGTCATCTTCAGCTTGAGCCGCTTGAAGTACTTTGGGAGACACTCTTCGGGGACGCTGCCTGATCGGCGCGCTTTCTCCCACGTCGATTTTATGTTCGGCGAGAGTGGTAGTTCCTAAGATGTCTCCGGAAGGCGGTAGAGTAGAATCCAACAGTTGTTCCAATCGTTGTTGTTGTTGTGGAGTCAGCTCCTGGATTCCAGCGCAAGCGGAAGTTTCCTCGAGAGCCCTCAAGTTTTGGTCGTAGAAGGGATACGTCGTCCCTGTTCTAGCGGACCAGCTTCCATTCTCGAAATCGACTTTAATTCCATGAGTTTGGAAGAAGTCAATTCCGAGAATACAGTCATAGCCCAAGGTAGGGACTACGCGGAAGGTAGTAATTTTCGGGATTCCCTCGATAGCGATATTCATTCTGACAGTCCCCGTGACCGAAGCGGTTTCGTTATTCGCAACGAATACGGCGAAATCCACGGGAGTAATTCTGTCTCCTAGTAGACGTCCGGGCCTTTCTCCCAAGTAACTGTTGGTAGCTCCTGAGTCTACTAAGGCCGGGAATGAGTGATTCTCCACCTGCAAAGAGAGGAAGAATCGTGGATCCCTCTTTGCTTTCTCCGCCTCTTGGGCACTGACGATCGGAGAATCCTCTGGAGGTACTTCTTCTGTCAGTGGTTCCCTCGGCGGTAGTTCCTCGGAAGACGGTAGGGCTAACGGTAGTTCCTCAGAAGGCGGCAGTTCTTCAGGTGGCGACAGTTCGGTAGGGGCCCTATGAGGTGCTGAGGGAGCAGGGGCCTCTACTGCTGCCCTCTCTTCTCGTTTCCCCCTTGGCAGCGAGCGCAGCTGGAGACGTATACTCCTGGTTCTCCACAGCGGTAGCAAAAGGTGCCTCGTTCTTCGGCACAGTGCTGGTACCTGTGTCCAGGTTGATGACAATTCCAGCATCTGTCATCCTTAGTTGTTTCTCGGGAGTTCGACGGCCTTCGTTCTTCAGCTCTTCTTTTCGCCAGTTTAGGCGGAGGTAGTTTGGCATCGACGGTAGTTTTTCGTTGCGCTGCCACATCTCGATAGCTTCTTTTTACGGGAGGTTGCACGGCAGCGATAACTCGTCGTGGGCTGAAAGAGGAAGTCGTCTCTCGATCCGATGAGTCGGCTCGCTTCTTCTGGGCGGAAGACCTTTCCCGTAGGAATCTCTTCGCCTTCTTCCTCCCTTGTCTCCTCTGCTGTTCACCCGGTGAGACGGCAGCTACGGGAGTGATCGCGGAAGTTTTGCGACGAGATTTCCCTTCAGTTTCCTCCGGAACGTAAGCGGTACTCGGTAGAACGCAATCGGCAGCAGGAGGAGGTGGACGGTAGTTCTTCTCGCATTGGAGGAGGGCTTCCACCTCTTTTGCCTTCCTCTTCTATTCTTCGAAACTGGAAACCTGACGTCTTTTGATTTCCCGCCGATAGCGAGGGTGCAGGTTAAAGCAGGCGAGATCCAACTGTTCCTGTAGCGGTAGTTTGGGCCTTAAATGGTCCATCGCAACCCGCAGTTTGGCGATGTAGTCGGCCACTTTTTCTTTTTCTCCTTGCGTCCTTTGGTATACATAATTCTTGAGGTGTAACTGATATTCCTCACTAGAAAAATGCCTACGGAAGGCCTTCAAGAAGGTTTCCCACGATGTCCATGTGGTGCTCTCGCTTCGATACCAGGAACTCGCGTTACCCTTTAGAATCGCTGGGACGGACCGCAGGATGTCAGCGGGAGTGAGACCGGTAGCGTTACCACACTCTTCTAATCTGGCGATAAAATCCTCGGGATCCTCGGAAGGTTTTCCAGCAAACGAGATGTTCCATTTCTTCAAAACGTCGTACGCTTTCCCCGTGGTGGTGAATGTCGTAGTTCCGAAGGGGGAGGTAGTCCAGCGGGAGTTGTCGAAAGTGCTTTCCCGAGGTAATTGGGCGGGATTTCGGTAGGTTCTCTCCTCTTCGGAAGAGTCCGTTTGCGTACCACTGTCCTGAAATCGCGGAACGGGACCAGACACAATCCTTGTACTATTTACTGGTTCACGGCTCTTCCGACGAGTGGAACGGGATCGAGAGTAGGTAGCGGGTGGTGCTAAGATAGCGGTATCTTCCTCGAAGGTGACGCGGCCATTTCCAATATTCCTAGCGGAACCGAAAACTTTATTTTGTAGGGATGCAAGGTCTCGTGCGAGTGCTTGTATCGCCTCCATAATGGGATCGGTCCCATTTCTTCGGATCTGTTCCGGAGCAAGATTTTCTTCCTTCGGTTCCTCCGTTGGAACATGGCGCGAAACGGTAGTTTTGGAGATAGCACCAGTGTTTCTTGGAGGAACACTAGTGGTATCCGTTATAGTGGCGGTAGTAGTAGTGGCGGTAGCGGTAACGGAAGTGGATGGAAGAGAGACTCCCGGTACCAACGGGTTGCTCATGGCAGCTTCTTCCCGAAGTCCAATCACATACGTGAAGGGAACAGTTCGGCCCCGTTCGTCCACTTCCGGATCCCACGGTATATCCGCAGTGTCCAATTCTAGACGCAGGGTATACCGAATGAAACGGTCCTGGAGATCCTCCCAAGATCCAGTCGTTCGTAAACGGCGGGTATCTAGGGTACGCATGATCTCTTCAGGAGAGAGAGAGGCTACGAAATTCGTGGTAGCCTCCTCTACCGTCTTCATCGCTTCCGGCGCGTCATCGGGAAAATATCGGCCCCCGGTAGCCATGGCGACGAAATGCGAAAAAGAACGGAGAGTATAAAAGGATTCAAAATATACCGCGAGAGAACAAAACAACAAAAAAAAAAGAAAATGGAAAACGAAAATATAAACGGAAGGTAGCGTTACGGAAGTCGGAAATAAGATAATATAATATAGCGCAGGTAATGGACAAAAAATCACAATTAAAAAAAAAGAAAAACAATTATAATTCCCAAAGTCTCGAAATTATTTACCAAAATTCAAAAACTAATAAATACGATAGTTATAAAAAAAATAAAGAAGTTAATTAAAGAACGTTAATTACGATAATTATAATAAAATGAAAAAAAAAGAAAAGTTACGTTAAATTCGCTAGTTACAAAAAAAAGAATTCTAATAATTGAAATATTTACAATACATAATTAATTATAAAAGTCGAAATATTTACAATAAATTTGCAAAGTTAGAATACTTGCGGGACTTGAGAAGGGAATAAAATTTTAATATTCAAAATTTATTGTCGATTATTCCCGAAATAAGAAAGAAACAGAAAATTTTTACAATGCAAAAAAAAATCTATTTCCCAAAATAATTATTTTTCGGTAATAGGAAAAAAAAAGAAAACTACTAATTAAAAATTTAATAGTAGACGTTAATTATCATTTCGGTAATGAACGGAAAGTAGATTCTTAATAAATTCGGGAGTACATCATGCGGTAGAATTTTTCAGAAATAATATTCTAGTTAATATAATACAAGATTCTCATATAGGAACTTCTACAAGAGCGTTATTGTGACTAAAACAAATGCCTAAGAAATATTAGGCGACAGCGAACAAAGGGAGTGCGAGAGAGAAGCGAGCACAACGTAAAAGGTAAACACTGTTTGCCTCGTCAAGGTCTCAACACTTGTAGAAATTTCTATTATAACGAGAGCGAAATTTTAACAACTTAATATCTACGATATTATCACATATAATTTCCGTTGATAATGGAATATAATAATCTTACTAAATTCATGCAATACGAGAATATTTACAATGTAAAGAAAAGTAAGTTGAAATAATTACGGGAGTTGCGAATTAAATTGAAATTTAATTGAAACTTATTTCCCAATATTCTCCAAACAAAAGAAAAAAAAGAAATTTTTTTTTTTTACTAACAATTTTAACCGTCCCCTAAAAGAATTATTCTTCAATTACCGAGATATACTCTGGGTCTGACAGACCCGAGCGCAAAATCGTATATGTGAATATCTCGCAGGGGCGCAGGGGAGGGGGATTCGTTATAGCGGGGAAAAATCCTTCTTTGTGTACCAAATCGAGGGAGCACTTGTGCCATTCCAGTGCGACGTCACCTACGGAGCTAGGAGCATTGAAAAATTCAATTCGGGTCTCCTGGACCGAGAGTACCCGTAGTGTCAGAAAGTAAGTTTTATGAAAAAATTATAATTATTTAGAATTTATATTTAAATTACTTAATAATGTAAAAATTGTGATGGGGGTTTTACGAACCCCATCCACAAGTAAAGAGTAAATAACGCAGCGTCCTACCGGTAAAGGCGCCGAACGCGGGAATCGGGGAATCCGAATCCCGGGTGACCGGTAAGGCACCTTCGTACCCCCTGGGCAACCGCACATAACCTCCAGCCTGTCACTTCGGCTGCTCGTTCTTTTTTTTCATGAGTCCACCGAGATACCGATCGGGAATCGACCGCCGAACAACGCGGGAATTGAAGCCGGGAATACGAACGGCCATATTGCGGCGCGGCAACCGGGAGCCATTCAAAGTCCCGGCTACCGTTCCGAGGGAGATACCCTCCTGGCACCATCAAGGACGAGGGAAAAACCACCGGCCCGATCCCTGCCCCACCGGAGGAAGGGATAACACCGGACCCAGGCGTTCCGGAAGAGACGACGCCCGGGAAAACGTGGGCCGGGAGCTACCGGATTCGAACCGTCCCGCGCCGGCTAGGGAGCGGCGATTAGTACGGAGGGCAGCACTGGACGGACCGGCGAGGCTCCGGCGCTGCGATCCACGGTCGATCGTCCCCCTCTCCGAGGAGAACCGCGGAGCGAGTCATTCTCGCGTTCGCCGCCATATCGTACGGACCTTTTACGATTTCTGCGAAAAACTTCGAACGCTGAAGTGAGAGGACGAGAGGACGGTTTAGGAGGATTCCGGAAGGAGAAAAAGGTTCGTGAGCGGAGTTTACACCAGCTCCCCGTATTTCTTTATACGCCTTTTTCTTTTCTGTTTGTTTGTAGTTTTTTTTATTTTCTTTGTCCGGCACGTGGCCGGTAAAGTTCCGGGGGAGAAAGGAAGCGTCCTTTCCCCTTTAAGTCCCGGTCCTTTCCGATTATTTTGAGCCCCGGTTCCGGGCGTCCGGACCGGGTAGGTTGCCCAGGGAAGCTTCCGGCCTCTCCGGGAGTTTCCCTAAGACGTGTGAGAGTGTGTGTGAACTACGGAGTGCGAGAGAGCGAGAGCGAGAGAGAGACAGGCGGGCCGGTCGTATTCCGGCCGCCATTTCGTGTTACACCGAGTGAAGTCCGGTTGCCGGGATTTCTCCCGGGTCGCCTTAGTTCGTAAGACTAGTATTATTATTATTATTATTATTATTATCGGCGATTTATTTCTTTTTTTTGGATGTTATTTCTTTTTGGGGGATTCGGCCGGAAATAAAGGTCCGGTTTGAGATATTCGAGTAGATTCCGGGAGTTCTTATTCATTTTCCCGGTCCCCAAATCTTATTTTCTGTAGTTCTTTCGGCACCCAGCACGGCCAGGCCGACCCTGGCTGGCGCCCAACGGAAGATAAGAAGTGCACGTGGGGGAGGTTGCCCGACCCTCCCGAATTCCACGTCACAAAATATATGTTTTAACGTATAGTGCGCGTGAAAAAAAATTTTTAATAGCTTAGTTTTTTTTTTAAGGCAGAAATGGAGACGCGGTCTCGCACGCGGTCCGCCGCTGAGTTGGCAGCAATCGAGAACCGTAACACGGAGGAAGTTTACGAAAATGATGCTTCTTCTGGGGAAGAAGAAGATCGAACATACATCTAAAATTTGTTCTGCTTGTTCAACTACCGATATGTAAAAAATAATTACAATGTTATAATGATAATAGTTTTCAGATAATAAATACTTTTCAAATAATATATCTCGATTTTTACCTTTCTTTACCATTGCAACTCTATATTTATATATGTATTGTAACGTGGCAATTCTGCCGCGTTAACAATTCGCGAGATTTTGACCAATACAGTGTCCAGAGATCTCCCCGAAAGGGCTGGGAACAGGAATAATCATATCTTTAGATTGTTACAGAGCAGTCTTAAGGAAGCACGAATCAGCGTGACCCTTTTCCAATCCCCATTTTTCCCTATCTTACAAATTTACACCAAAACCTATTACCGTGACGCTCCAGAAGAAGAGGACTTCTAACATATGCGGATCCAACGGAACTGGACAACGCAAGGATGTCCACCAATCAGAGGACTCAACCGTTCCGGCGCCCGAATCATCGATCAGGATCGACCACCCAGGGCGGCAGCACCATCCACAACGGGAATTGCCGAAGGGCCCTGGGTGGGGGAATCGAGGACAGCGACCGGAACGATCCTTCAGAGATCTCTGGACCTTCGACTCGTCTTGAACGGATTTTTGATTATTGGTGCCACTGTGAGGAACAGTATTTTTGGGAACCGGCCACGATTCGGAGAATCCCTGTCACTTTTCTTTTTTTCGTTCGGATAGGACGATCCGTCTGAGAGAGGACGTCATTTCGGTGGGAGGATTGTGCACCGACGAGGTTAGTCGCCAACCTCTGTGTCCGAGCGTCACGGACGTACCTTCTTATGACTCTCGTTCCCTTTTCCTACCGTCCTTGATTTTTCTAGTTTCCCCAACTGAGCCCAAGTAGCTTTCCCTCTACAGCCTACTATTTTCGTGCTTCCTTACCGTGTATTTTTCTTATGTGTGAGTCCCAGGCCCTTTCGGCTGCGGAATATTCCACCTTCTTTTTTTTTTGTTTGACACATTTTCTTTTTTTCTTCGAAGACACAGTCGTTTTTCTGGAGTGTCTTTTCTTTCGTTATTCTAATTTAATAAATTAAATTAAAACTAGATCCCGCGTGAGCCTCCGTTTATTGAGCCCTATTTCTTTCCTTTTTGTTTCCCCAGGGCGCGGAGGCAGAACCCCCTTCTGGGACTCTTGCTCCCGACGTCTAGCCGTGCCCCCTCGTCCACCGTTTCGGGCTCCTCGGTTTCCAGTGCTGAGGGCGATCCCCTCAGCTGGCGCCCAGATTCTTTCTTCTCTTATCCTGGAATTCCCCTCAGGAACTCCAGGTAGTGGAAACAGAGGAGACCGAAGTCGAAGACGAGCGAGGATTTGCGACGAAAAGTCCGTCACAGTATATATATTTTTTTTTAATATTATATACATATGTATATATATATGTATGCATGTATATTGTGACGTTTCAGGGTCCACCTCTCCTAAAACACCACTATCCTGTAAAATACTTCATTTTTTTATATATTATTAAAATCAATAAGCCCTTGGCATTGCGTCCAAGCCCTTATTGATTATAAACTAAATGATTTATTCAAATAATTGATACAAATCAATAAGCCCTTGACACTGCGTTCAAGATCTTATTGATTTTAAAATTAATAGTTCATTTCATGAAATCAATAAGCCCTTGGCATTGCGTCCAAGCCCTTATTGATCACCAACTACAATCAATTATATTCAAATATATAAATTAATAAGCCCTTGACACTGCGTTCAAGTTCTTATTAACTCTGAAATTAATACTTCATTTAAAATTATGGTCAAAATCAATAAGCCCTTAGCATTGCGCCCAAGCCCTTATTGATCATAAAAAAAATAAATAAATTAAAGAAACTGGGAGAACAATCTCTCCAACTTCTATTACCTGAAATTGCAAGTATTTAATATTAAATTATTAATTCCACAGGTTAGAAATCCTGTCATTTCTAACATGTGGAATTGACTCAGAATATTTACTAAACTTCATCCATAGAATCATAAAGATCTATTTCCTATATAGATCAATTATGCTCAATGATGGATAATTGGGCGATGATTTGCTGTCATTATACAGCAGCGCCCGTTGTCTGAGAGCACAAATAGAAAACATCGAAATACATCCTTATCGATCAAGAGGATCGATAAGGAAGGATAGTGTCCTTATCTGAGCGCCAGTGATAAGCACTGAGGCTTAGATAAAGGACCTAAGCGCTGTCAGTGAACGGGCAAACGTACTAATTAAGAAAGAAATCCGTTCACTGACCTAGTGAAAATTTCCGTTATCGAATGTTCTTGCAGAAGATGCGGAACAATTCAAATTTGAATTATAAGAGAACCAATAGATCCTTAGAATCTGTCCGGGGCAACCAATAGCGGAGTCAACTCCCGTAACTGTTTCACGCGCTTTTCAAATTCCTAGAGCAGGATTTGAAATTAGCCAACGTGAACCAGGACTAGCCCCTCCCGATGAAGAGCCATCGTGGGGGTAGGCGACAGATCGGGGTTGACACGCTCCGAACAGTATATAAGGAGCTAGAGGATCTCATTAAAATCAGATCGATTTTCTGCTAGATCGGAATAAGGATCACAGAAAAGAAATCGGATCTCAGTATTTGCCCCGTTGCAAATTCAAAGATACCATAAGCCCCCGGCATAGCGTCCGAGCTCTTATGGTAGATTCCCAAAAACACAATAAGCCCTTGACATAGCGTTCAAGCCCTTATCGTTGATTAGTAGGAGGAAAACCAGTGAGCCCTTGGCATTGCGTCCAAGCTCTCACTGTTCATTAAAGATCAATTATAAAATCCGCGAGCCCTCGACATAGCGCTCGAGCTCTCGCTGATTAAAGTCACTAAAAATAAAATCCGTGAGCCCTCGACATTGCGTTCGAGCCCTCACCGATCACAATTATCATTTTAAAAAAGTAAAAAAGATCCTAGAGCCCTCGACATCTCGCTCAAGCTCTCATCATCTAAAATCATTTAAATATAAAATCCGTGAGCCCTCGACATTGCGCTCGAGCTCTCACCGATTACATTATTTAAAATATAAATCCGTGAGCCCTCGACACTGCGCTCGAGCTCTCACTGATTACATTATTTAAATTATAAATCCATGAGCCCTCGACATTGCGCTCGAGCTCTCATTGATTATCATCTAAGAGAAATTCAAAAGGGATTAAATAGATAAAACCGGATAGAACGTGGATTTGCCCGCGAAGAAAAATCAATAAGCCCTTGACATCGCGCTCAAGCCCTTATTGATAAAATCAATGAGCCCTCGACATTGCGTTCGAGCTCTCATTGATCACAGATCGTGAAAAAACTCAATAAGCCCTCGACATTGCGCTCGAGCCCTTATTGACCGCAGAAAGAGAGGGAAAGGAAAGGCCCTCTACTAAAAAGACCATCAGATACTCCTTTAAATTACCTTAAAGAATAAATTTATCCTTATCCCTAGAAATCCTGAAACGTCACTAGGGAATTAATTATTAAAATTATCTTAGACTTTGCCCGTCCAGTACACGAATCTTCACACGCGTTTAGCCCACCTCGTAAAAACGTCTTTTTAGGACTAGCGGAGGCGCGCGAAACGTCTCATTGGCGCCCGAACAGGGACGGGCAAAATTAGGAATTTCACATAGAACAAACTCATAAATAATTCTAATTCAGGCAACGCGTATATTTTTCAAGATTAACCTACAAGAATCAATCAAGAAATTTAATAAAAAAATCAAGAAATTAAAATCATTTTGAAATGGATCAAGAAGAAGCACACGGATACACGTCAAGTCCGGAAATCAACATTCAACCACCTACAGGAAGATTACCATCCTACGCCGCTCGTATGCCGCTAAGGCAAGTTTATGCGCCACGAAGGCAAGAGGAACATACCATGATAGAAATGCTGAGGCAAATGAAGGAAGATAATAAAGCTCTGTTGACATCCTTTGACCAGCGATTAAAACACCTAGAGGAATCCATAGATGTAAAAGTCAGCACATCGGAACGAAGGATAAAAGAAAGCATGGATAAGGCTCTTAAAGAATGCCAAACTGAGTATAGATCCGACATTGGAAGCATCCTCGCAGAAATGCAATCACCAATCAGAAATCCGGATAGATTTCTGAGTCGCAGCAGCCGAGAATCTGGCGCAATGAATATGGTCAACACTCCATCGGCAACGAACGACAATAAGTTATGGGGAAACCCCAAACTAACACTGCCTACATTTAAGAATGCACCTTCAGAAAGGCCGATTCGATACATCAATGACTTAAGAAAATACCATGCCGCCTTGGGAAGGCATCACGATATCAAAGTTATCATCTCACAAGGACTTTCAGGGTCTGCAAGAGACTGGTGGTCGCTTGTTGAGAGAGATGTAGAAACTGTAGAAGATTTCTGCAGTTTTTTCAAACAAAGGTATTGGAACGAGGAAAAGCAACATAAAGTTCGAGAGGACTTAGAATTTGGCTTTTATGATACCTCGAAAAAGACGACAAGAGTGGAGTATGCCTTGAAACAAATTGCCATTGCAAAGGAACTATCGGAGACTCCATCAGACGAACATATCGTCCTAAAACTGGCGAGACACTTTTCCGAGGAAATTAGAACGGCAGTTCTAGCCCGAGGATTAAAAAGGATTAATGATTTTCTCGATCTACTGGAAAGGTTTGATCAAGGTGGCACTCTTAATAATAAGAGAGATCAAGGTACCAGGTACAAGGATTCTAAAAACTCCTGGAACCAGCCTTTAGAGCAGAACAAGAACTCAAGGGAAGCAAAACCATTCGAGAAAAGAAATCCAGCATTTCAGAGATCACTGGAAGTAAAAGCTTTAGAAAAGCAGGAGACATCTTCAAAACCTCATACCAGCAAAAAAATTCTTGAACCAAGAAGAATCCAGGAATTTAAAAAGAATATAAGATCTCTGAGAGAAGAAACCGATTCCGACTCGGATTCTGATATGGAAAGAGCAGGAGCAACTTCCTTAGAAGCTCCGGGAAACGAATTTGCGTTGTCTCCCGAAACTCCCTTCCCATAGAGACGACGCAGACAATGTTAACGATCGGGAAGGACACCAGATCAGATCTCTTGGAAGAAAATCCAGCCATTCATAAAGACACAACCAAGAGATGTCCTTATGTCCAGATACATTTGGAAGGCATCCCAGTTGCCGCACTCATCGACACAGGAAGCGAAGTATGCGCCATCTCCGAAGAATTTTTTAATGAGAACAAGAAAACCTTAGGGTCAGCACCCACGCTGCCGGTTTGCAACACCACCATCAGAGGCGCGGTTTCTGAAAAAGCGACACGAATTACAAAACAAGTTTTCGCAAAAGTAAAAATTGAAGATTTTGAAGCACAAGTAATAGTGTTGATAATTCCAAAATTAACAACAAAGTGCATCCTCGGCGCTGATTTTTTACACAAAGCTGAATCCCTTATCAATTTAAGTAAATACCAGCTAAAAGTTAAAAACGAGAAGTCCCAAAAATTCCAACTAAGATTAGAAACGGGGAATCACGAACAAAGAATAAGTTTGGTCGATAAGGAACAAGAGGAATTTCTACCAAGTGATCAAGAAATTCAAGAGAAAGTTGATAATTGTCATAACTTGTCACTGGAAGAAAAATCAGAATTCCAAAAGCTACTGGAAAAACACCGGAAAATTTTTGACAAAAGACCAGGAAAGCTGAAAGGGTACCAACATGAACTCCAGGTAACTCCACATGAACCATTTAAGGCAAAAACATATCCAATACCAATGGCTCATCGAGAAAAAGTGGATGCGGAAATACAAAGAATGAAGAACGTGAAGATCATTCAACCCTCAACCAGTCCATACGTGAACCCCATGGTTACCGTCATCAAAAAGGATGGAAGCGTCAGACTTTGCCTCGACGCAAGGCAACTAAATAAAATTATACTCTCCGACAATGAGTGCATGCAACCTCCAGAAATTCTATTTCAACAATGTCGAGGAGCGAAAATAATGTCGACACTGGATTTAACAACAAGTTTCTGGCAAGTGCCATTGCATGAGAATTCAAGAAAGTATACTGCATTTACTCACTGCGGAAAATGCTATGAATTTATGGTAACTCCCTTTGGATTAAAAACGAGCACCGCAAGTTTGGTGAGAGGACTAGACCCTGTTCTGCGAGGCATCGGCGACCATATCATCAATTTTGTCGATGACATGCTTTGCATTTCCACGAACTTTAAGGAACATCTTCATCACCTTGATGAACTTTTTCATCGCCTCAGAAGATACGGACTCACCATAAGTTTCAAAAAATGTTCGTTCTTCAAAGAAGAAGTCCGGTTTTTAGGCCACATATTATCCTCCAAAGGAATCTCACCGGATCCAGAGAAAATCGAGGCAATCCACGCATTTCAAAAACCTAAAAATGCAAAACAATTAAGAGGATTTCTGGGATTATTAAATTACTACGCGAAATTCACCAACAAACACGCGAATACAATAATCCCATTACTCGATTTAATAAAGAAAGGACCTAAATGGGCATGGGAAGAAAGACATTCTGTAGCTTTCGAGGAAGCAAAGAAAAACTTTTGCAACGAAGTAATTCTTCAATACCCGTATCATAAAAAGCCGTTCTTCTTACAAACAGACGCCAGTGATTATGCTCTAGGAGCCGTCCTATTTCAGAAAAATGAAAAATTGGAAGATGAAGTAATCTGTTTCGCAAGTAGGACATTAAAAGGTCCTGAAATTGGCTATTATACTACCGAAAAGGAATTATTAAGTATAGTCTGGGCACTACAGAAGTTTCGAACTTACGTCATGGGAGCCAAAATAAACCTTATCACGGATCATGCAGCCTTAACTTTCCTAAAAAGCTGCAGGCTAGTCAACTCCAGGTTAACAAGGTGGATTCTGGCAATCCAAGACTACGACACCTCGATTGAACATTGTCCAGGCAGGCTCAATAAAGTTGCAGATTTCCTTAGTAGACCTGAAATGAACGGAAATGTAACAAACCAGCAGGAACTTCGTTTAGGCTTATACCCATTAGCCAGAGATTTATCGCCACAAATCCAGGATTTTCTAAACAATTTGGGAAACAAACAAGACCAAGACCAGGAATTAAGGAAACTCAAGGATGATTTACAACAATATCCTGCAAATTTTCCACAACACCTACTACTGGATGATATCGTTTACGTAAAATCTAACGATAAATGGAAGGCTATGGTCCCAAAGGAACATTTTTCATCTTTAGTGAAAGAATGCCACGAAATCTATGGCCACATCGGCTCGAAGAAGTGTTATTACATCCTTCGAGAAGACTTCTGCATCACAAAAATGCATAAATTGATCCGGAAAACCATCGCCACTTGTGATTCGTGTCAACGAAACAAAATAAACACCGTGGGATCTTTTGGAAACAGGCAATTCATCGCTCCCACTAAACCAACGGAATTGATTGCGTTAGATTTTTACGGTCCTTTACCTACGGCAAGGCAAGGATACAAGTACATAGTGGCAATAATTGATATTTTTTCAAAATTTGTTCGACTGTATCCATTAAAAAGAGCTACAACAAAGGATACCTTGAAACATCTATTTTCGGATTATGTGGAGAAATATGGGAAGCCAGAAAAGATTTTAACAGATCAAGGGACCCAATTTACGTCACGATGTTGGAAAGAATCTTTACAGAAGAAAAATATACAAGCAATATTAACCTCAATTCGACACCCACAAGCAAACCCTGTGGAAAGGGTCAATAGAGAATTGGGTAGATTCTTTCGAACCTTCCTAGGTGACAATCATGCCTCTTGGTTGCAATGGCTACCTACCATTGAAACTTGCATCAACGAGGTTCACCATGAGACGACCGGATTTACTCCTGTCGAGATCCAACTAAATCAGGAACCATCAAGACCTTGGAAGGACTGGTTTCAAACACGTCCACAACCACAAGAAACTCCGTATGAGCAAAAATTGCACCTCGTACGGCAACATATACAACGAAAGCGAGGAAAAGAAGCCGATAAATATAATAAAAATCACAAGTTTCAAGAATTTCAAGTCGGTGACTTAGTATTGGCAAGAGCATTAAACGTATCCAGCCCAGCGGCGAAGAAAATAGCAAAATTCATGGCAGTCTATGAGGGACCGTATAAAGTAAAAAAACGCATTAAAACATCAACCTACATCCTGCAGCAAATCGACTCAAACGAAGAACGAGGAATGTACCATGTACAGGACCTAAAACCGTACAAAAATAAGGAATTATCAGAATAGGAATTCAAGTCCCATGATTCTAGTTAGGAATTAATCCTCTCCCCACCACTCCCAGAAAAAAAAAAAAATCCCAAGAGTGGGGATGAAAATCCCAAAGAAGGGACAAAATTCCTAAGAAGGGATAAAATTCCCAAAAAGAGGGGGTTATCCAGGACTATATAAGTCAAGTTCAATCCAAAGGAACGAACAGTTATCAGCGAAACGTCCCACTGGCAAAACATCAGCAACAGTCTACAACGGAGCGATACCCGAGACATGGAAGGATTCAGCGACGACTATATCTCGGCCGCATTTAAGGAACTAAGCATCCCAAATGAGTGCCCTACATTGCGGATTCAAATTGGGAGCGTACAAGCCATGGCTCTGATTGATACTGGGGCAGATATATCATTAATCTCCCAAGACTTTTACAAAAAAAATTATAAAAATACTTTTGCAAAAATGCTCACCTTTTTTGACAAAGATAGGGTGCAAGGAATTCACACAGATAAAGTCATAATATCCGACAAGAAGATCTATACAACTATAAATCTAGGAGCGACGTCAACAAACATATGGGCAATAGTAACGCCCGAACTAGAGGAAGAATGCATCTTAGGAGCGAATTTCCTAAAAAAAACGAAAGCTCTTATTAACATTGAAGAAAAGGAAATAATATTACAAATCCACTCACAAAAACATTATTATAGACTGGAAGCCACCTGCACGGAACACACCCATTAAGTTAAACAAACGGTAAGAAAAAAAAAAAGAAAAAAAAATAATAATAAAAAATAAAAATAAAAATAAAAATAAAAATAATAAAAATAAATAAATACATGAAATAAAAATAAAAGAAAACTACCTTCTCCACCACGGTAGCATCTCTACCTTATCGGCTCACTGCCTTAAAATGCGCAAGTCCATTATAAGAAAAATGTCAGTTAGAACTACTAAGCGCGACTTTCAAAACCTAGAAAAAAAAAGATAAACATAAGAAATTAATTCAAAGTTTTTCAATCGATAATCGACCGAAATCAAAACACAAGCAACTCTATATAAGGATGACCAAAAGCCAATTACTCACTAATCAATCAGTAGAATCACTTTAAACAACCATCCAGAAATGAAACGAGACGCTGCTGTCCAGACAGGTGCGCCCGAGGAAGGATTCCGGGTCCTGAAAGCGGGACCATTCCAAAAGGGGACAAAAATGAGGGTCCACCACGCATACAAAGAAATACGGACAACGAGGAACAAACAGAGTCAAGTGGACCCAAGCTGGATTGAGATCGCCCAGATCCAGTGGAATCTCCAAGGAGAAAAGGCAAAGGAAAGGCAGCTCCAAGAAGATCTCATGAGAACAATCAAGGATCTACAAGCTATCACCGAAGCTGAATTAGGGACGCTATACGGGACACCGAACGCCCCACAGGAAGCAGCTCCAGAGAGAAAACGACCAAAAGTTGTTTCGGTACAAAAAGTCGAAATTAAGTTGGACCCAACCATCCGGAAACATTCCCGAACCAGACCACCAACATCCTCCAGGGGAAGACGCCAGCGGCAGAAGGAGGAAGAACAACGCCGTCGACGAGAGTTTGCGGACAAAAATTGCATCATCGACCTAACCAGAGATGCTAGTGAAGATGAAATATTTGGAGAGTGGCCGCATTAGTTTAATAAAATAATTATAGACTCAGTTCTTTTAGTCATTTTTGCTTTAGGAAAGAAAGTACATACTTACTTAGTAAGGATTTACTTTCTTTGGGGGGGGTGATGTGACGTTTCAGGGTCCACCTCTCCTAAAACACCACTATCCTGTAAAATACTTCATTTTTTTATATATTATTAAAATCAATAAGCCCTTGACATTGCGTCCAAGCCCTTATTGATTATAAACTAAATGATTTATTCAAATAATTGATACAAATCAATAAGCCCTTGACACTGCGTTCAAGATCTTATTGATTTTAAAATTAATAGTTCATTTCATGAAATCAATAAGCCCTTGGCATTGCGTCCAAGCCCTTATTGATCACCAACTACAATCAATTATATTCAAATATATAAATTAATAAGCCCTTGACACTGCGTTCAAGTTCTTATTAACTCTGAAATTAATACTTCATTTAAAATTATGGTCAAAATCAATAAGCCCTTGGCATTGCGCCCAAGCCCTTATTGATCATAAAAAAAATAAATAAATTAAAGAAACTGGGAGAACAATCTCTCCAACTTCTATTACCTGAAATTGCAAGTATTTAATATTAAATTATTAATTCCACAGGTTAGAAATCCTGTCATTTCTAACATGTGGAATTTACTCAGAATATTTACTAAACTTCATCCATAGAATCATAAAGATCTATTTCCTATATAGATCAATTATGCTCAATGATGGATAATTGGACGATGATTTGCTGTCATTATACAGCAGCGCCCGTTGTCTGAGAGCACAAATAGAAAACATCGAAATACATCCTTATCGATCAAGAGGATCGATAAGGAAGGATAGTGTCCTTATCTGAGCGCCAGGGATAAGCACTGAGGCTTAGATAAAGGACCTAAGCGCTGTCAGTGAACGGGCAAACGTACTAATTAAGAAAGAAATCCGTTCACTGACCTAGTGAAAATTTCCGTTATCGAATGTTCTCGCAGAAGATGCGGAACAATTCAAATTTGAATTATAAGAGAACCAATAGATCCTTAGAATCTGTCCGGGGCAACCAATAGCGGAGTCAACTCCCGTAACTGTTTCACGCGCTATTCAAATTCCTAGAGCAGGATTTGAAATTAGCCAACGTGAACCAGGACTAGCCCCTCCCGATGAAGAGCCATCGTGGGGGTAGGCGACAGATCGGGGTTGACACGCTCCGAACAGTATATAAGGAGCTAGAGGATCTCATTAAAATCAGATCGATTTTCTGCTAGATCGGAATAAGGATCACAGAAAAGAAATCGGATCTCAGTATTTGCCCCGTTGCAAATTCAAAGATACCATAAGCCCCCGGCATAGCGTCCGAGCTCTTATGGTAGATTCCCAAAAACACAATAAGCCCTTGACATAGCGTTCAAGCCCTTATTGTTGATTAGTAGGAGGAAAACCAGTGAGCCCTTGGCATTGCGTCCAAGCTCTCACTGTTCATTAAAGATCAATTATAAAATCCGCGAGCCCTCGACATAGCGCTCGAGCTCTCGCTGATTAAAGTCACTAAAAATAAAATCCGTGAGCCCTCGACATTGCGTTCGAGCCCTCACCGATCACAATTATCATTTTAAAAAAGTAAAAAAGATCCTAGAGCCCTCGACATCTCGCTCAAGCTCTCATCATCTAAAATCATTTAAATATAAAATCCGTGAGCCCTCGACATTGCGCTCGAGCTCTCACCGATTACATTATTTAAAATATAAATCCGTGAGCCCTCGACACTGCGCTCGAGCTCTCACTGATTACATTATTTAAATTATAAATCCATGAGCCCTCGACATTGCGCTCGAGCTCTCATTGATTATCATCTAAGAGAAATTCAAAAGGGATTAAATAGATAAAACCGGATAGAACGTGGATTTGCCCGCGAAGAAAAATCAATAAGCCCTTGACATCGCGCTCAAGCCCTTATTGATAAAATCAATGAGCCCTCGACATTGCGTTCGAGCTCTCATTGATCACAGATCGTGAAAAAACTCAATAAGCCCTCGACATTGCGCTCGAGCCCTTATTGACCGCAGAAAGAGAGGGAAAGGAAAGGCCCTCTACTAAAAAGACCATCAGATACTCCTTTAAATTACCTTAAAGAATAAATTTATCCTTATCCCTAGAAATCCTGAAACGTCACTAGGGAATTAATTATTAAAATTATCTTAGACTTTGCCCGTCCAGTACACGAATCTTCACACGCGTTTAGCCCACCTCGTAAAAACGTCTTTTTAGGACTAGCGGAGGCGCGCGAAACGTCTCAATATACATCTTATTTTATGATAAGGTAGGCTAAAAAATTTTTTAAACAATTTTTTTTGCTAATTTTCAAGAGATAATGGCCGTGTATATATGAAAAATACGTTGTAAAAAATACTAACTTTCAATCGCAAAAATAAATCGCTTATCCTAATTTAATTGAAAAATGACCTATACAACCTTAAAGTACAACACTTAAGCTTTAAAAAACCGTTTTTAAAATTAATTTATCTTTATTTTTCATTTTTTTTACAACAATTTGAAAAAAAAAATTTTTTTTCGAAAGGTCTCTTTGTATTTTGTTAAATATTAACAAAACCTTTAGATTTGGAGTAAAATGGATCACGCATTCGTTTTTTTGAGATTCTGGCAATGGATTTAAAAAAAAACGTCTCCGTACGATGATTTGGCTTCGAGTTATAAGCGATTGAAAATCGCTCGGGTCTCACAGACCCAGAGTACCCGGATCGGGACAAACAGTATAGAGTACCCGCTGAGGGTTAATATCAAATATTTTATTTTCAATATCTTCCTGAAAAGTAAAAATTCGGTAATATTTCATAAATGCGGGAATACGGTAGTTAACGGTAGACTTTGAAATTCACGTTATTAATAACAAAATAATATTTTAACTGAAAGAGAATATTATTTTGGCTTTGTGGGCCCCACGTTGGGCGTCAAAAATTTGTAGCGCGGCGCTAACTACACGCCACGACGCTGCAAATTTCCTCGCTCAGAGCCTTTTAGTTATCAAAATTGCGAAAGACAGCAAAAAAAAAACAAACCGGGAAACTGGGCGCCAGTCCTTACGGACACGGATTTGACTCTGAGGGGGCCCGGTCTAACTCAGCGAGAGCTGAAAGACCCCCCCAGAGGGAATCCGTTGTCTGGATTAAATAATTCAGAAATAAAAAAAATTAAAACCCAGGCGACTTATTCGGGATTACAAAAATACGAATTTATTCACAAAAGAAAAGGCGAGAGTCAATAATTATACGAAAGAAACCAGTAAAAAAAAAGATATGGTTTAGTCGGGAACCCTCCCACTAACACGTAAAGTTTTTACTAATTCGAAAGTACGCGACAGAAGATAGTAACGAAGGAGTCGATAGGAAGGTAGGCGATAGGAATTTAAACGGGATGCCAAAAAAACTTTGTAGATAAGACCTTGTGCAGGCACTCACCACTGTGATCGGTCACTAAAAAGGGTATTCCGTTTTGCTCACTGGCAACTTCCACAAAAATTCGGATTCCAAGAAAAAGAAAGTCCAAGATTGCTCCCAAAATGTAGGCGATCCCCTTTTAAGCGCTTCAATTGGCACACGAAGTATCGTCCACGCTCTGCTGAGGCTCAGAAATCTCTGATTAGCTGATTTCGGCTTCCTCGCGTTGCTAGTGATAGCGCCATCCTTTGCACGGCAGGATTCGGGAATTACGACAAGTTCTCGGGCGATAATTAGGACATCGACCCATTTTTCCATTATCGACCCGTCTCCTGCGAATCGGTAGATGGCCGTAGGCGATAGATCCTTGACATCCTTCTCCTTGTCTCTCTCGAGAGTCGGTAGGTCTTCCTTCCTTCTCTGTTCTAGCGCTGTCATGAGCGGCAGCGGGAGTCTTCTCTCTCCTTCTCTCCAATGTTGAGGGAGCGTTGATCCTCCTTGTCTTCCTTCGTCTTTTCTTCGTGCCGATCTTTCTGATCTTATTGGCAAGGAATTTGGAAGGGAAGGGAATGATGTGACAGCGTTAGGCAGAAGTATTCGATAATGCAAAAATTATATAATATGATTCGTTACTATAATCGAAAATAAAAATACAATTGCAATAATAATGAATGCGATATAATGGTTCTTCAGGTTCCCGGGA
Organism: Gasteruption jaculator; assembly: GCA_949825005.1. Lineage (NCBI taxonomy): Eukaryota > Metazoa > Arthropoda > Insecta > Hymenoptera > Gasteruptiidae > Gasteruption > Gasteruption jaculator. The sequence continues at coordinate 121,882 of OX463775.1, forward strand.
GATTTCTGAGCACTCTTAGGTTCCATAATTCCCGATAGCCTGAATTTACGAGAGAATTCCGAAAAGACAAAAAGAAAGACATAAATTATAAAAATTAGCGAGATTTTTAGGATATAATGGAACGGGAGAAATTTTCCACGTTACAATAAATATAGAGTTGCAATGGTAAAGAAAGATAAAAATCGAGATATATTATTTGAAAAGTATTTATGATCTGAAAACTATTATCATTGTAACATTGTAATTATTTTTTACATATCGGTAGTTGAACAAGCAGAACAAATTTTAGATCTATGTTCGATCTTCTTTTTCCCCAGAAGAAGCATCATTTTCGTAAACTTCCTCCTCGTTACGGTTCTCGATTGTTGCCAACTCAGCGACGGACCGCGTGCGAGACCGCGTCTCCATTTCTGCCTTAAAAAAAAACTAAGCTATTAAAAAATTTTTTTCACGGGCACTATACATTAAAACATATTTTTACATTATTAAGTAATTTAAATATAAATTCTAAATAATTATAATTTTTTCATAAAACTTACTTTCTGACACTACGGGTACTCTGGGTCCAGGAGACCCGAATCGAATTTTTCAATGCTCCTAGCTCCGTAGGTGACGTCGCACTGGAATGGCACGAGTGCTCCGATTTGGCACACAAAAAAGGATTTTTCCCCGCTATAACGAATCCCCCTCCCTTGCGCCCCTCCGAGATATTCACATATACAATTTTGCGCTCGGGTCTGTCAGACCCAAAGTACCCGCTGAGGGTTAAGTTTCCCCTGTGTGTATGATAAGTATCATCCTACGGTTTGCAATCCCCAAGATGCATTTGACGATTAATTATACAATTTAATTATGTTTCGTTATTTCTTATTTTTTTGTTATTATTTATTTAATAAATAAGAATATTGAATGAAAATCAACGCTTTTCGTACTTTATTCATCCACAATTTTAAATGTGTTTGTGGTAATAAAAAATGATGCAAATAAATATATTCTCGCATTATATTTCCCTTAAATAATAATATACATGAAATAATGTATGACAAAAAAAGAGGTACGAAAGGAGACTCGATCCAGCGTTCTAGCAGTTACGAAGCTAGAACGCTAACCACTCGGCCGCCGCCGCTGCTTGTTAACGATGGTAACGCAAGGGAATATAAGCGACGCATCAAACTTTGCTTGCGATTTTCTCGAAAATGCTTGAGTAGTACGCCTTAATATTTGCACATTATATTACCCTACTGGACTACAAATAGTGTGCAAAGTTTGAAGAAAATCGGTGACCCATCACCCTGTTACTCTCCTTGTTAGCCATGGCTGCAAAAGAAAAAAAAATCATACATAATAAAAATAATAGAAATAAAGCGATACATGATAAAAAAGTAATGAAAAAGATAAAAGAAAAAGAAAAGAGTTTCCCCACCTGGAGAGGTGGCAAAATGCCACGTCACAATATATTTATTTTTTTATTTAATTCTTGGACTCTTTCAGTTACAAAGTTTTAACCGTTATCGGTTGCCTTCTCCCCACACGACGTGTTTACTTTTCTTCAACACTTTGTATGGTTTCGAGTTTCTTCGTTAGCTACTTTTCTTTGAAGTATTATTTGAAATATTATTTCCTTTGAAATAATATTTCAAATTTGAATATTTTAATTTCGGTTTCTCTATTTTAATTTATGTCTGAGTTTTGTGTTTGTAATTATGTTAGTGTATAATTGAATTTGTCTACGTTAGTTATAAGCTCTATCTCCAAGAAAAGCCTACTTATCCAAAACGGCCTATCTCGGTACGTCTTGTTTACTTTCCTGTCGATAGCCGTTGGAATCTCTTTGTTCCTTCGGCTATACGTCTTTCTGCTTCGGACTACGTGTTTATTTTTTTTTCCGTGGTTCGAAAGTATGTTCTCTTAAGGTAGTTCATGCCAAAATTCGTTTTCTTAGGATTGTTTTGAAAATTTGCATACTCTTTTCTTACATTATTAGGAATGAGATTACAAAATTTCAAACCATTTTCGCGTACCAAACTAAAGATATGAAGCTGTAAAAATTTAGTTTTTAACATGTAGATCATATTCAAAGGTTAAAAGAAAAGTACGTTTGGGTCGATAACAAAAACACGGTTCTTACAAATTTGTTTAAAAACGAATATGTTATGCTGTGAACAATAAAGAACTGAATGAGTCCAAAAAATCATCAATTTCGCGTACCGTTTATAAGAAATCATAGCTTGAAGTTCGGAAATATAAGTCAAGTTGATCGTGTAAACGATGCTATGAGAGAAATATGGCAACATAGCAGGTAGGTAACTTTCGGTGGCTAATACATCTATTATACCGACACATCTTTTTTTGAAATAAGCACATACCTTTTGCTACTATTGAACTTTTTCAAGATATGAAAATTTAATTTTATTGTTAATAAAATTTTATATTTTCTTGTAAAATCATGTATTAATAATAACGTCACGACACTCGGTCATTAAAGAGGAGCGAAGCAGAGGAAAGAAATACACTAGAAAAACCTTTACAATACCCTATTTTCCTTTTTATTTCGTGATTGGTAAATGGGGATGAGTGTGTGTGTGTGTGGTGTGTGTAGGTGAGTCCGTTCGGGTGTTTCGTGGTTCGTTGCTGTCGTCGTCAGGGTTTTGGCTTCTCCTGCTCCTTCTCCTCTGAATGATATCGGTCGTGGATCCCCAGATCTCTTGAGGATCGATGACGTCTCCTCGGGATGCACACTCCTTGAGGTCGTCTGATGTGAGGGTGTCCTGTGTTGTCTTCGGGTTCGGTGGTGATTCCCAAGGTTCCCAGGTATCCGGAAGTGATGGCTGGGGTCGGGATGATGGTCCGGCTTCCGGTGGATCTCCTTGCACTCCCGTTCGCCAATCTCGGTAATCTCTCTCTCACTTGTAATAAGTTCCCGGACGCGGAAGGATCGGTGTCTACCGGTTCGCGGTGCTAATGCTAATGAGGGCTCTCCGGCGCTAATCCAGCGGCCGGGGCCCTTATCGGTTGCGGTGTGCGGTGTGTGGTGCGTCTGTGTCCGTGTGCGTAATGTGTGTGTTTGTGTGTCTTCTAATTCCTTCGTGTCCGTATGCTCCTGTGTGTGTGTGTTCTCTCTTAGGAACTGTAGAGAGAACACTTGTAACGGGTGAAATACCACGTTACACCGTGTGCTCCTTTGTGCGTGTGTGTGTTGTAACTGGTAGAATACCACGTTACAGTATTTACCTCACTTTTTAAACCTATCTAGAGTCGCAAGAAATACAATATTGAGTATACGTATCTCCTTATCTGATTCGCCACCTATATCCTCGAAATCTCAGACGCTTGTGCATATATTTATGTCTCTTTAAATTCTCTTTAATCTCTTTTTTCTTTTGCTTCTCCTTCCCAATCTTTGCAAAACTTGCTGATTGTGCAACATTGAAAGAAAAGAATCCGCATTCGTTTAAATTATAAAAGGAAAAAGGGTCCAATTTGCTTTCAAAATGGCCGACGAAAGTATTCGGCGTTTAATAGAGTCATCAGAAGAAAACAATAGCGTCACTAGAGAAGGACATCAATAGATAACCACTACAAGTCTCATCGATCCATACAACGGCAAGACCGATTCATCTTAAAATTTTTACGACAAATAAAAGTCGCCGCCAAATTTATCACCGAGGATGACGAGGAGTGCTTCCTGGAAATACTAAAAAGTAAATTAAATAGGACTGCAAAGAACATCATACTCAGAAAAGATATCTCCACAACTCAGGAATTCGTCACTCAGCTGAACAAGAACTTCTCACCGGGAAAAGATTACAATCATTACCTAGGAGAAATATCAAGGCTGAAATAAGAGCTGCCGAAAATATAAAACAATACATTTCACGAACAAATAAATTAGTCAGAGATGCGACAACGGCGATTATAACTGATTACGATGCAAACGCTCAGAAACACGTACTTAAATTACGTACACGTACACGTACTTAAAATTTCAATGAAACTATCATTTCGAATTTTCTGCGAGGGTTACCACGGCGCTACTACACGATTTTTCGAGGACAAAAATTTACCGACGTCCAACACGCCTTCGAAGAAGTAGCCGAGGAAGCACGAGCTTGGAGGAACAGCGAGAGCTGCGGGAGACCTTTCGGATGTAACCGGAATCAATAGTGAGGAAGTTGAACAAGAACACCGCTACAAGCACAGCTCACGGAAATATCGAAGACATCGCTTTAAAAGACAAAACTGTGATGATTCAAGCGATTCTGATGACTCAGATGGCAATAAAAGAGAAAAGAAAATCGTTGATAAACTCTCATCAATGATTTTAACAGCAATAGGACAAAGCTCATTGAATCAATAGTACATTATGCTACAAGGGAGGAAAGTGCGTTATTTTCACCGAGTGTGAAGTTTGCTGCCCGAGCGCAGCGAGGGCAGCGATCGCACGAGGTGAAAATACGCTCCTCCCGAGTGGCATACGATACTTTTTTTCCGACTAGCTAAAAAGACCTTACTTGTACGCCTGCAACAGCGCAACGGTGCATTTACACTAAAAATAGGTGGAACGCCAAAGGGGGGTCCAGGGGCGCAGCCCCTGGTGGGGTGCAGGGGCGAAGCCCCGCTGGGGTGCAGGGGCGAAGCCCCGCTAGGGTGCAGGGGCGAAGCCCTGCTGGGGTGCAGGGGCGAAGCCCCGCTGGGGGGTTGGGGGGGCGAAGCCCCCCCACTCACAAAAAATAGTAATTAAGTAGTAATAGTCTTATATTATCATCTCTTTCTCCACCACTACCCACCTCCGCCACCACTTCCGCCACATCCACCACCTCCTCCTCCACTACCCACCTCCACCACCTCCACCTCCTCCTCTATCACCATCACCTCCATCACCTCCATCTCCCCCTCCACCACCACCTCCTCCTCCACCACCACCCCCACCTCCTCCACCACCTCTTCCTCCTCCTGTTATAAATGGAATAGCACAGAACGTTATCTCCAAAATTGTATGAATTATTAGGAACTTATAGCTTTTTTTTCTTTATTGATCGACGAATCAGGCGAGTTCCGCAGCGGGACGAAAAGTGCTCTTTTCGTCCCGCTGCGGAACTCGATTTTCGACCAGCGGGTTGAAAAGTACTTTTCGTCCCGCTGGTCGAAAATCGATTACTTTCTACCCGTATAATAGGGATGAAAATGGGTCTTTTTAGCGTAGTCGGGAAAAAAATAATTTTCCAAACAACTCCTACAAAGAAACAGGAAACGAACCCTCACCTCACATCAAGAGACCACCAAAATTACTCGGAATATATCCCAAATATCTAGATGTGAACAAACATTCTTGCAATTATTGCGGTAAGAAAGAACACGACCCAATGAATTATCAGTATAATCCGTACAGTCGTAATAAAAGTCCCAACGGAACACCAGCAACTTCAAGGAAACCTTCACCGGGTCCTTTAAACTACGAGCGCGGTCGCCCCGAAACCCCCCAAGACTCCCAAACAAATCCGTAACACTTCTGCAAAGGAACCAAGGAAGAAGTGCTTACTCAAGGAAGGAGTCATTGCAAAAATAAAAGCACAGGCTCCTCAACTGAAGAAGGGATACGGAGAATTTATTTTGCATTCAGGATCATCAATCAACCTGGTCCAATTATAACTCTTTAATCCAACCCATACGTTTCATAAACTATAAAATTAGAGAAGTCCACGGTATTACCCAAGAACCTGAGTATACTGAGGGGATAATCATCCTAAAATTTAACAACATTGATGGAATTTGTCATGTTTATAAAGAGTTAAACATTCCGGGAGACGGAATAATAGGTGCTACCCTACCCCAGCAAGAAGAAACAAAACTTTTTTTCCACCTAGGAACAATGGTTTCCATCAACGATCCCATAAGACCTATCAGATTCAGTAACCAACAAGAAATGGAAACACTATCCAAAGAACTCCAGAAAATACGATTGATAATTGAAGGTCGATGCCAAAAACATATCCCCATCAAAATTTAACCTGCTGGCGGCCGGCAACACCACTATAGTGGTGTTGCCATGATTCGAACATATCCGAAAAAAATCCTGGCCGCCAGCAGGTTAAAACACAGGAGTCTCAGAAGGATATTTACCTAGGATCAAGACACACCCCGACATATACAGGGTCATTCAGAAAGTTCGCGAATCCTTTTACAGGCATATTCTTCGTGGAAAAATAAGGGACACGTATTTTTGCATTTTGTCCTACGATAAGTAATTTGCGAGATAATTAATGTTAAAGTTGATCAATAACAGGACAGTTCTAAGTCAAAACCAGGTGCGTAGCATATTTGGGAAAAAATGCCCACGATTCCGGGCTAAATTCATTGCATACCTACATCATCTGTAATGTACTACCACCGAAAAGTTAATTCCAAAACAAAAGATGAATGAAATCATTTGGTTTTGAGAAATGAAACGTTTCTTGCTCTCCTGTAAGGGTGTTACGTATACGTAACACTCGTCGAATCTTGAATGGAATTTGTCTCAATAGATAAGGATACCAACGGCTTCTCGAGAAATCTGTGGAGAAGTCATAACAAATGAAACCAGGAGGCGAACAATGAGAGGATCCTTTTTTTTTCTCTTCTCTCCCTCTTTGTTCTTAGCACAATAAAATCAACATGACCACCGCGTGGATTGAGTCTGGAAAATTTCTCGGTGGAAACCCGAAACTTTCTGAACTGTAAACTTCCTAAACTCATAAAGTTGAGATGTCACTTGGCAAATTATCAGTTGGTTGCAAAACCCCCACCAAAAGGATTCCAAGGGAATTATAAGGAATCATATTGTAAATCCCTACCCCTTAGCTTGGGGCCCAATGAGAAAAACCAAAGATTAGTTTGTCCAATAAGGAACGATGGGTGATCTCTTTTGGAGAGGAGTAGCCCAAAACCTAAGCGAAGTAATGACGATCAGAAGACGGTTCGTAACATTCGATCACCAGATCCTCTAACGAGTACACCGAAACTTGCATTTGCCCGGAAGTCGGTTTGTGAATTCGTACAACACAAAAAAAAAGGAGAGAAAAATCAATTTAGTGAAAAACTATTAAATCGAAAAACCAGTGCGTCGTGCGAAATTAAAACATTTGAAATTGAACCTCCAACCTAAGGGTTAAGCTGTAGTCGATAAATAAAATTCTGAAAAACAAACTTTACTCGGTGTGTGCAAAAGTTATTTGAGCAACCTGCACCCCCGTTTCGAGGACCTGATCATCTGGGGCACGGCGACGAGGGACCAGCTCCAATCGAATCACCCGTTTCCGGTCTCCAAAACCAACACCCCCAGCAACCAGACTCAAAAAGTAATCGAAGGTTTTCCCCTATTAGCTCAATTATCTTTCTCGGCACTAACTCCTATTTCCATTTTTAAATTTCTATTTCGGGAATTATTCGTGACTCAAGTACTACCCTAACTACTATCCCCCTTTTCTACTATTTCAATTACTATTTCATCTCTGTCTACTTCCTGAATTGCTACTGCAATTTCAATTTCAAGTTCAAACTGTCCCGAGTTCCAGTTGCTAATCGTATTTCTATTTTTATCTTCAAATTCAAGTTTCCAACTCAGATTCCACCTCTAATGCGAATTCCAATTCTTCTACTATTTCAACTACTATTTCAACTACTATTTCTACTACTAGTTCAACTACCACCTCAAACTATTCCCCAACCTCTACCCCCAGTACTACAACGATTATTAATTCAATTTCAATTTCTATTTCTATTTCTGTCTTGAAATACCAAATCTATCCCTAACACTACCTTCATTTCAATTTCTAACGCTAATTCGATCTCTATTTCTATTTCGATTTTTATTATCAATCATCTTGCAATTTTTCACATTAATCTAAATTCTAATTTTATTTCAATTCTATTTCAAGCTTTAACATCAGTCGTATCACTATTTCTAACGCTAATCCGAACTCTATTTCTATTTCGATTTTTATTACCAATCATCTTGCAATTTTTCACATTAATCTAAATTCTAATTTTATTTCAATTCTATTTCAAGCTTTAACATCAGTCGTATCACTATTTCTAACACTAATCCGAACTCTATTTCTATTTCGATTTTCATTACCAATCATCTTGCCATTTTTCACATTAATCTAATTTCTAATTTTATTTCAATCGTCAACCACATTACCAATTCTATTTCAAGCTTTAACATCAGTCGTATCCCTATTTCTAACACTAATCCGATCTCTATTTCTATCTCGATTCCTTTTATCAATCATCTTATAATTATTTTACCCCAATCTAACCTCTAATTTTATTTCAATCATCAATCATATTACTGTTTCAAATACTAATTCCATTCTAATCTGGTTCAATACTAATCTTATCCCTACCCTTATTTCAGATACTATCCTATTTGAATACTGAACTTGTTTCTATAACACATACATATATTAACCCAATTTCAGCATTTATTCCGTTTGTTCTTATTTTTGATCTATTCTATTTCTATTTCTGAGTAAACAGCCTGGAATTACCGGTTGTGCGCTCGCTATTCCATTCCTAACCTTGACCGAACAGCCTGGAACTTCCGGTTCGTTCGTTCCTTTCTATCCCTGAGCAAACAGCCTGGAACTACCGGTTATGCGCTCTCTATTCTATTTCCATTTCCGAGCAAACAGCCTGGAACTACCGGTTGCGCGCTCTCTATTTTATTTCTATTTCTGAGCAAACAGCCTGGAACTACCGGTTGTGCGCTCTCTATTCTATTTCCATTTCCGAGCAAACAGCCTGGGACTACCGGTTGCGCGCTCTCTATTTTATTTCTATTTCTGAGCAAACAGCCTGGAATTACCGGTTGCGCGCTCCCTATTCTATTTCCCTTTCTGAGCAAACAGCCTGGAATTACCGGTTGTGCGCTCCCTATTCTATTTCTATTTCTGAGCAAACAGCCTGGAACTATCGGTTGCGCGCTCTCTATTCTATTTCTATTTCTGAGCAAACAGCCTGGAATTACCGGTTGCGCCCTCGCTATTCCATTCCTAACTTTCACCGAACAGCCTGGAACTTCCAGTTCGTTCGTTCCTTGCTATTTCCGAGCAAACAGCCTGAAATTACCGGTTGCGCACTCCCCACTCTACTTCTACTTTCAGGAACCCTTAGGCGTACCTTCCTCCCACCCCCTTTTTCTTTTCTCTTTCATCTTACAACCGATTAGTGCAATTATTGATACTTCTATCTCTTTTTGGTATACTCGTTTCTATTTTTCAGGAACTATTAACTGCTCTTGTTCTCTTCTTTTCCTCTGGGTTTCTGATCTAACTCCCTTGGTTTTTAGCTCGTCTACTTGTTTTCTCTCGTAGTGTCATTCCTTGGATCAACCGGCATCGCAACTTCTGTCTTTCTCGCTCCCAACCATTCAACCTTAATATTTAGAAAACCGTTTACCCCCTCTTTAGTGCCACAAAAGGGGAAACGGCCCTCCCAAACGGAGCGGTCAGCCAAAAGGAGAGCAGCGTGGCTCCAGAGAAAAGGATTCGCGGCCATCCCCGACCGAACATCAGAGGGCGCGGAACAACGGGGTTCTGGAGCAAATCCGCCACCCCAGTTGCGGATCTCCTCCCCAATTTTGGAGTCGGACGACTCCATCCAGGAGGTCCTGGTAGTGGGAAGGGTCCCATCCCCTATCCGTCGCATCCCTTCCAAACCCACTGCTTCCGGTTCCACCGCTACCTCCGCTTCCCTTTCTACCCCTATCTCCGTTTCCACACCTGCTCCTGCTCCTATTTCCGCTTCCCTATCTGCTTCCACCCCTGCTCCTACCTCCGCTTCCACCCCTATCTCCGCTTCCACCCCTGCTCCTGCTCCTATTTCCGCTTCCCCATCTACTTCCACCCCTTCTCCCCTCCAAAATCCAGTTCCCGCTCCCATCCTAGTTCGAATTCCCCTCACCCCATCCCTGGTACACATTATTACTCCAACTTCCCCAGTTCCTTCCACTTCCGGTTCCGCCTCTGCTTTGACTTCCACTTCAACTTCCGGTCCCAGCATTCCACCCCCTTCTTACAACACCCTCTATCCCGAGGACAAACACTATAAAATTTGTCCTGGGCCCCCTCCCACTCCGGGGAACAGAAACTTCGAGGAGGACGAACTCTCCGAGGTCTCCCATTACGAGGTCCGTATAAAACGGGGGACCTTGTTGAGGAGAAGCCTTTTCAGGTTACTAAACGCCTCCGGGTTGGATCGGATCCGGTTCCGGATAAAGGGAGGAGTCACCCGTTACTACACGGTGGCATATTTCAAAGACCATTTAGGCACCAATAACGAATATTGTATTCTCGACCATTTCGAGTTTTAAAAAAAAGAGAGGAACATTCAAACGCACCCTTTTTATTGTATCGAACCTGAGAACGACTATTTTTTTGTAAATACATGTTTATATACATAACTTAACAGGTCTACCAATTGTTTGATTCCGACCATTTCCTATCCCTGGATCGATATTTCGGTATCAATTCAAAAATGGAAGCCAAGTCTTGAGTTGCTCTCGAATTACCATTCAAAACCCCAACTTTAGACGTAACAAGGGGATGAATTTTGGAGAGAAATCGGAGATTCGTTTCACTTACAATTCGGGGTACTTTCTAGTAAAAAAAAATATTTATCCCTTTTGTATTCTGCAGCATTTTTTTTAAGGCTGAAAATACTTCGTAAGGTGTAATTTAACGTTCCAAAACGACTATTCTGCGATTTTTGAGGAAACGAATATTTGAAGGATTCTGAGATTCATCTCACCTACAATTTAAGGTACTTTTTAATCAAAAAATAAACTTTTCTCTCTTCTGTAAGCCACAGTATTTTTTTGGAGGGCTGAAAATAAATGGAAAGGCGTAATCCTAAGTTTCGAAACGAACATTCTTTCATTTTTCAGGGAATGGATTTTTTATGGGTGTCTCAGATCTGTTTTACCAACAATTCGGGGTAATTTTTATCCAAAAAGGAGATGTATCTCACTACTGCGAGAGGCGACATTTTTTTGGATGCTTGAAAATAGACTGGAGGGTGTAATTTCATGTTTCAATCCGACCATTTTGCGATTTTTGATACACCTAACTTTAAAAAATAAAATGCGCAGTGCTCTCCAGAAGTTTTTCATACGTTCGTTATTTCTGTTTTATTTACAATCCAACGACGTTACCGACTGTTAATTTGCTGATCATTTGTTCTTATAAATCATGTTTGTCATTTATTTTTATTGAGCATTTAGAAAAAGAAATTTAATCCGCACTATACGTCAACCTGTGTGCTTTCTTTTAATTTTTACAGGTTTTAAGTATAAAAATAGTGAATAATTACAATAATGCCAGCCGTGTATTCAGCTGCGGAATATACGGATATGCTCAGTTTATATGGGGAGTGTTTATGCAATGCGGCCAAAACTGCGAGGCAGTATGCCGCAAGATTTCCGAATCGAGCAAGACACCCATCCGTTTCCGTGATTCCAACATTAATTGCGCGAGCAAGGGACACGGGAAAAATGGTTCTGGATGGCAAACATGCTGGAGCAGCAAGAACTGCTAGAACTCCAGAGATGGAAGAGAGTGTCTTGGAGACTTTTGCCGAACATCCCGAAACAAGTATACGGAAAGTAGCGAAGTCGCTCGGGCATAGCTATAGTTCAATAAATGCACTCTGAAAGTAATTTCATACTAGCATATTGACCTTATTTACAACTTAATGCACTAGATACAACTCAATGAATGATATTACGTCTGGAGCATCAATAATTTTTGTTTAACTGTTACATTTTTTTTCTAGGCAAATTCGTTCCATCCATACCGCTATCATAGGGTCCAAGCGCTGAGAAGCGAAGATTACCCTAAAAGACTTGCCTTTTGTAATTGGCTCATTGGTGAAAATAATGCAGACCCTAATTTTATATCCCGCATTATTTTCTTCGACGAGTCAAACTTTTCTAGGGACAGTGTCTTCAATTCACAGAATAATCGTTATTGGTCAATTGAAAATGAAAATCTTACTGTCTTTCGGAATCATCAGATACGTTTTTCCTTCAACTTTTGGAGCGGTCTTCTTGGAAATCGATTGGTACGTTCTACAATCAGTAAACATAGGCATGATTTTTATAAAACTGAAATTCAAACCGAAAATGATAAATCACAGGTTGGATTGTGCGAATTGCCAAATCCACTAAATGGTAAAAGATATAGAAATATCCTGTGGTATCAATTACCACCCCCATTAGAGCGAGCTGGTGTGCCCGAGGAAAGAAATGGCCTACATTTTCAGCAGGATGGAGCACCTTCTCACTTCGATCGAAGAACGAGACTGGAATTAGATAGACAGTTCCCCAACCGCTAGATAGGTCATGGCGGTACCATAAGTTGGCCACCACGATCTCCAGATCTAAACCCGTTAGGTTATTTCTTGCCGGGTTATTTGAAGGGTGTAGTAAATACTTATTATTACAAGGGTGTAGTAATACACGACTGAAATTATGAATGAACGCGATTTGGAATTGCGCATTAGTGAGGCGTTGAGGAATTTAACCCCAATAATGATTCAAAGAGCCACACAAAATATTTTAAGACGTGCAACCTTATGTGTTGAAGTAGGAGGTCGCCAGTTCGAACACTTGATGTAATAATTTTATTGCGATGTGATTAAAAGTTACATTACATATTCTTACGGTCGTTTTTATTGTATTTATTGGAATTGGTCGAGTACTCCGTTTCAGACGACAGTTATTCCCACGATTTGAAGAATAACGAAATAACGTGATAAGGAGAAAAACAATCAAAAATAAATATATTTCACGTTTAAAAAGTACAGCATACAGCATACATAAAAGTACAGTATTAAGAAAGAATGGACAAAGGAAACGGGGTACTTTAGACTCCGCCTTATCTCGCGCACAGACTGTGCCGAATTCTCTATCCCAACAAAAATCGAACTTCGTCGATTATCGAAATCTAACTTTATGAATATTACTAACTCTTTTCGATTTCGTATATTAGCATGTTCAACCCGGCGCATTTTTTAAACCATTTAAAAAGCATTAGCCTGTGAACCACCGGTGGTTCACGCCGGGTTGAACGTGTTAATTCTCGTCAAACCAAAGTTGAACACTCTTTCGGATTCTCTGACTGACTAATGCGAATTCTCTGAGGCTCCTTACTGGATCTCTATTTACAGTCTAGACGCAATTTTTAATCCTTCGATCGAGAAGGAGTTCGAGACCATACCACCTGTCAGATTCTCGTCAATAAGGAATCTAATATTTTATGATCTTCTATGGACCATTACTACTTCCGTATTACAACTGTATTCTTGACCTCGCAGCCATTTTCCTAATTTTAATCGTGCTACAAAATGAATTTAGTCTCGTCACGAGACTTCGATTAAAATACTGCGAATCGCAACATCAGGGAATTACCAATTTTTCAATCCTCGACGCTCGAGTCTGATATCATTTACGTTCCGCTCAGCTCTTCGGACCTGTCCTTTGTCATTATTGAAGCTATCGGGCATGATTTATTGGCGATGTAACAGGGAATTCCCACGCACTTTTCCCCACGTTACTTGCGCCGCGAAATTCAATTAATACGATCGATCGACATGGATCGGTCGCATACACGTCCACCGTGGAAGTCAACAAACACGTGGGTTAAGTTATTCCGCGGTGTAAGAGCGACAAAATATATTGTTAGAATTAAGGCGACCGAAATAAAGACTAGATTCGCATTAGAGATCATAACGTCGATAAGAGTAGATTCGAAACGGGCCGAGGTGAATCGCAATAATCGAACACGAGGCGCCATCTGTCCATGACGACGGGGACCAGTCTTTCGCCCATGTGGGAATTCATTGCGAAGACGAACCGGCACTGACGTCACCAAGACCATGTCAGTCGAAATAGCCGTTGGTGGAAAGAGGAAAATCGACTCCAGAACGCTCCAGGAAGGGTTTTCGACGCCGTCCCAGCGGGGAAAAATCGAGAGACGTTTTTCCAGAAGCAATGGGAATCATCTCTACCTCGAAGTCGAGGCCAACGCAGAGTTCCATCCACCAGATGGCTCGTTGGATGACTCGAGGGGTACGAGTCGTCACTCGCAGCCAATGAGGAGGCTCGTAGCCCCGAGATTGAGACGAAGACGCCGGAAGTGAAGCCGGCTTCTTCACTTATACGCTGGACGTGCTACTGAACGGACGTACACGAGATTCGAGAGAGAGAACGAGAGCAGGAGATCGAGAGAGAGATTGATTGATTATTTATTTTTTGCCGTAGTGGACTGCAGGCAATTTTGGAGTAAGATAATTGATACATTATTTAAAGGTGTAATATAAGAGTAGCATAATGATAGATAAAATAGTATGAGTCATGAAATATAGTAGGTAATACGTAGTAGTACAGTAGTTGTAGTTATTTAAATAATAAAAAAATAGCAATGAGTACAGATTGAGAGCATAGAGCAGTGGTGGGCAAACTTTTTTAATGAAGGGGCCACAAAGTTTAAGAAATTCTAGAGGAGGGCCAGAATTATAGAAAAATGCATTTTGTGTTAAAGCTTTTAATCATAATATTAAAAAAACATTACAGCATTATACACAAATGTTACAAATTACCTTTTACCTTAAATAATAATTAATTTAACTTTTATTCGAAGGCCCTGCCATGGTAGGCGTGTGAGACATATGGAATTGTTTTTGATTTTCCATAATATTTTCGAAAGCAGGTTCCAGCTGTGACGAAGCAACTTTCAGCAGTGCGAAAAGGTGTTCATCAGTCAATCGGTTTCTGATTGAGTTTTTCCGCAATTTCATGGTCGAAAAAGTCTGTTCGCACACATAAGACGACGCAAACATTGCCATAATTTTCTGGACGTGAGCAATCATCTTTGGGAATTCAGCTTTCCACAGTGCTCTATAAAAATCTAGTTTTGTGGAATTCAAGAACAATTGCTTTAAATGGGTACTGTACTGCATTTCAATAATTTCCAACTGCAATTCTGCAGATACATTTTCTGGATCTACATTAAACGGCATCGAAAAAACATCTAGCGATGATTGAATGTTCTTAAAATCTTGAAACCTAGTTTCAAATTCTGTGTGAAGTTTTTCCAACGCCTGACTGAATTCTTTTAGTTTGTTCTCACTCACTGGTGACATGGATTTTAAACGCAGAAAGTGAGTTAAATCGTTCTTCGCCATGCAGTTATAAAACAGAAAAAGCTGAGTTTTAAATGATTTCAGGCAACCCCAAGTCTCATCTATAAATTGGTTCTTTCCTTGAAAATTTTTATTTAATTTGTTATAGTGTTCGAGCAAATCGGTAAAAAATGCAAAATCGCTACGCCAATCATTGTCTTCGAAGATTTAGAAATCAGAACATTTGTCTGTTTTATTCTTGAAGAAATCTTGTACTTCCTCTTTTAAATTCCAAACCCGTTCAAATGCATATCCACAACTTAACCATCTTACTTTCGTGTGGTAAAGAAGGTCAGAATAATCTGCGTCGACTTCAATCAGAAATTCTTGGAATTGTCGGTGTACCAAGCCCCGAGATCGAATCATATTAATTAGTTTTAAAACCACATTAAGTACATGGGTAATATCTATTGCAGCTTTACAAAGGACGTCCTGGTGAATTATACAATGTAAAAATACAACATGGTGATTAGGATTCTGGTTTCGAAAAATAGCTGAAAATCCCGCGATTTTTCCAACCATATTTGGGGCTGCATCTGTAGTTATATTGCATAATTTTGAAATAGGCGCATTTAAATTTTGAAGACCTTCGGAAAATTCGTTATAAATTATTTGCCCCGTCGTTCTTCCTTTTATCGATTGCAAACAAGCTAGCTCTTCAGTAATATTAAATTCGTCGTCAACGCCTCTAATGAAGATTAATAATTGAGCACTGTCACTTCTATCCGTACTTTCATCCATCGTCACGGAAAAATATTTAAAGTTTTCTATACGCTGCCTAAATTGAGCCGACAAGTTTGATGCAATGGCATCAATTCGCGTTGTTACAGTTTTTCGCGATAAGCTGACAGACTCAAACTCTTTAATTTTTTCTGGACATAAAATTTTACTCATACTCACCATACAATCTTTTACAAATTCTCCTTCCGAGTATGGTTTGTTATTTTTAGTTATTTTATAAGCCACAACATATCCAGCCAGTGTAGAAGCCTTTTGAGCAGTGTTTTGCTTTATAAACACATTCCGTTGAGCAGATATTGTTTTTTTTAGGTTTTCCGCATTTTCCTTTTTTTCTGCGTCATGTTTGGTGTTGAAATGACGAGCAAGGTTAATAACTTTAAATACCGCCACTGCTTCATTACAAATAAGACATACTGGCTTACCGTTGTATTCCGTAAAAAAGTATTTACAAGCCCACTCTTCTTTAAACAGACGACACTCGGAATCGACTTTTCGTTTTTTATACGCCATTATCCCAAAAGCGCAGATTTTTTTTAAAACGATTATGAATGTAAAGCGTTACGCGAACAAGCAAGAACAAGAGACAAAATTAAAATAAAATTAACGTAAAACGTGCGGCTCGGTCAGTGACAGCTGGCGAGTGGCGAGTGGCGACTGAGTTCACTCGCCGCCGCCGCCCGCACCTCTCATTTCACCACGCTTTGCGCCCTGTATTACACAACACAGGAACTACGCGGCTAGTTTAGCTTCACCTATAGGTTATGCATCTATTATTCTACTAAGTAGAATCTACTTTATACTTCTCGACCGTCAAAACGTAATTATAGCGGGCTGTATACTATCCATGTCGATGGAACCTCGGCGGGCCGGATTAAATACTTTCGCGGGCCGGAGTTGGCCCGCGGGCCGTACTTTGCCCATCACTGGCATAGAGGGTAAGAGAAGGAGAAAAGAGAAAAGTATGACGAAGGAAATGCTCAGAGTAGAATTTTGCACAGAATTAGTTTAAATAAAGAATATAGTAAGTGTGCCCTAACGTGCCAAGTAAATGAGGAGAAGGGTGAAGGGATATGATAACAATTAATGTATTGGCTGATGAGGTGGATTTGATTGGTGATACTCCTGCAATTCCACGTCAAGGAGATGATTGTAGAGGTTAGCTTTGAATGCGGCTACCGAATCCGCATTTTTTACGTAATCAGGTAGTGCCTGGCAAGCGTGAAAGGCGGTGAAAAGAAAAGATTTGCGCATGGTTTCAGTTCGGAAATGGGGGAGAACGAAAGGTACTGTTTGGGTCGCAAGCCTATCCGAGTGACGGATGGAGCTCGGAGCAACTGTAAATCAGTCCCGTAAATAGGTCGGTAGGCCAGTAGTGAGGATGGTATAAAAAAGCGATGCCAAAAAGTACTTTCGTCTCCCTTCAAGGGAAAGCCATCTCAATCTCAACAGTCTGTATGGCGTGATATGTTCGTCACTACGCAGGTTGTAGATGAATCTAACACAAGCATTTAGGACTCGCTGTAGTCTAACAATAAGTGCTAGAATCCCAGTGAGGTCCGAATAAACCACACAGCAATAGTCGAAATAGGGAAGGACTAAAGCTGTGACTAGTTTGATTCGAACCTCCGTGGATAAAACAGTTCTACGTTTCTTTAGGCGGTAGAGTACAGCGAAGACATTTTTGCTAATGTGACGAACATGATCACGCCAACTTAGGGTGGGAGTAAGAATGAGCCCGAGGTTCCTAGCCTCGGATATCCAAGGAATCCGGCTCCCATCTATTTCAATCGAGGGGAGCTCTTGAAGGTCCAGGTTGTTGACGAATCAAGCCCTACCCAGAACCATGGCCTTGGTCTTTCCAAGATTCAGGGAAAGACCATTCGCGGAGGCCGAAAGGGCAATTCGTCGAGAGTCAAGGGATAGGTGGTGAATCGCTTAACCGAAATCTGCTGGGGAACACGACAAATAAATTTGAGTGTCATCAGCAAAAATCATAAACTTCGGGTGGGCCAAGACAGATCCGATCTTGCTAATGAAAACAGAAAACAGGAGAGGGCCCAGAAACGACCCCTGGGGGACTCCAGCATGGACTGGAAGCTACCCAGTGGCCCGTCCCGTGCCATCAACCACGGTCTGCTGCCGATCGGACAGATAACTCCGGAACCAGGCCAGGGTCTGGGTAGAGAAACCGGAGCGTCGTAATTTTTGGAGTAAGAAATAGTGGGGAATGGTATCGAAGGCTTTCGAAAAATCGAAGAGACCGAGGATAGTGACTTGACGTCGATCAATCGCCAGCCTTATGTCTTCGATAACCTGCAGGAGGGCCGTTTGGGTGCTATAACCAGATCGGAAACCAGACTGGAATGGGTTATGGGGGTTATGTGTCTCAAGATAGTCAGAAAACTGTCTGAGAATAACACGCTCGAAGAGTTTGCCCATGTCATCAAGATTGGAAATCGGTCTGGTGTCCGATGGTGAAGAGGGTAGAGAGATTGATTGATTGATTGATGTTTATTAGCTTTCTCAGCTATTTGTTGTACATAATGTTACATATGGATCTTACATCTACATTGTACTCATTTGATTTCACTCACAACAAATGCTTTTAACATACTCTTGAATTGGACTAATCTTTCACAGCCTTTGACCTCTGTAGGTAACGCATTATTCATTTTCACTCCCTCATAAAACATGCTCTTTTGCGCGTGTTCGCGATCGCTAAAGGTAAGGGGGGAGCGGAGCTGAGCCGGGACCCACCGGACATCTCCCTCTCCCGGAGCTGGTCCCCACTCGCAGCGTCTCCCACCTCGCGACGATCTCATCGAGCACGATATCGGTGAGATCGTTGCCTTTAAGCGGAGTTCGCTTTCCTTTAGTGCGGTGGTCGCACTTTGTAGTTTCTTTGAGGCAATTCGAGGGATTCTCGGGTTGTCTCTCCTTCGGGGATTAGGCCCATTTTCGCTCCCAACCCTCCGGCTTTCCAGGCGCCCTAGCGCTTGGTCCGGGCGGAGTTCGCCTAGCGCGTCTTTTTTTTTGTTTTATTTGTCTCATTGCAGGAGTCTCGCGCTCGGAGAATTGGTGCCTTCTTATTTGTTAAGTTTGATATTTTGTTGAAAAATATATAGTTAAGTTTCTTTTTAAGTCGCTTCTTTTTATTTGCTAGCGTCTGCTACCCTTGTCCGTCCGAGCGAGCCGAACGTTCTGCGTTACCACCGGTAGTTTCCGCTTTGTTTCTCTTGTATTTGTGGGATCGGGATTTGCCCGTTGTACAGTCTCGCACAGCGCGCTTCTTGTCTTTCTAAACAGTATTGCTATGTTCTCCGCTTGCCGTGTTACCCGACCTGTTCTTAATTGTACAATTTCAAACTTACTGGATAATTCTTTCGGCAGCAGCTTCTTAATGGCCTTAAAAATAAATATACTCACATTATAATACAGTCTCTGTCTTACATTCATAAGTTGAACGGCTTGTGCCACCTGGAGAGAAAAAGTAAGTCCCGACACTCGACTTCGGACGAGCGAGCTCAGGAGGTCGAGCCACCTGGTGGGACAGGTGGCCATCTTAAGGGGGGGGTATGGTTTTGAAGGCAGAAAAAAACAGGTTTTTACAGATTTTTTTTTGGGCGTACGCTGAAAGTACATTTATTTCTGATTGTTGTACATTAAAGAGTAGTAATTGAACTATATTCTGTGAAATATTGGTTCAAAAATATTGAAAATTGACCGAATGGCAGCAATTCTTCGCAGGCGCCTCAGAAGAAATACATTTTGCGGTGCACATCATATCTCAGCACTGGATCATCTGAAATGAAATAACCAAAGTTTTTTCCTTAATTTTTATGTCCCTCTAGGTATCGCTGCCGAGTTTTTCCATTTTTTTTAATTTTTGAACTTTTTACAAGACTTGAAAGTGAAAATACCGATTTTTGGCCTAAATTCATGACTATTGTTGTTAATAATAAGAAAAATAAAATCAAAGACGAAAAAATCTCGCCAGGGTTACCTCATAAATTATGTAAGGAAATACTGTAAAAAATTTGAGAACGATCGGTTGAATAGATTTTCAGATACAGTGTGCACCGACTCAAAAAACATCGACTTGAGAAAAACGCGTTTAAAGTTTTTCGTAGCGAAAAGACCCTGATAAAACTTAGTAAGCTATTTATTTTTTATTTTACTCACATAGAATCATCAATGCCGGGACCATAGAGTATAGAACTTTCGTCAAGAATGTCCAAAGCATCTTTTTTATCAAGTCTGCGGCGAATTCTATCATTTTTAGCGGTTTCAGCTGCTCGCTCATCTGCTCTGTTCATTCGAATATCGTTGGTTCGAAGCGCCCATCCATGACAACTTGGACCAGTACTTATTCGCATCTCTTCTAGGAAGGTTAAATAAGCTTTACAGCCTTCATTGAAAACACAAGCAGCCACTGAAGATGCAAATTCGACGATAATTGCTGAACCACTCTCAACTTTCGGCGCAATCTTCCAAATAAGCTGGTTCAAACTCTCATTATTATTTTGTGTGAATCCGCCAATACATCGCTCTAGGAGAGCATCTTTGCTTAAATCTTCATAAATTGGCTTGATTCCTTGTAAAACATCAGTTGGTAGAGCAGAATATGTGTGTTTGAAATTATTCAGCTTGTTTGAAGCTGCAGCTTTCTGCCATTCACACCATGAGTCTTCTCCGCTAGGGCAGTTTTCGTGTTGTGGTTTTGCATCGGTTGAGGCATAATGATAGTAAGTAGCCCAAATGGCTTTCTTCATTTCTTCTACAGAATTAGAATTGAAACGAATTGCACGACCATAGTACTGGGTGAGCTTATCAATCATTTTTGCAGTCAGTTTCCCTTTACCTGAGAGAGTTTTTTTTAAAATTTTTTTTCCAGTTTTGGTTTCACTATCAGTCATAGTTTTTTTGACTAAATCACGCAAACGAGTTCCCATCCTTTTTTGGACGTGTCCAACACATTCTTTTTTATTGACTAGAAAATTTTCACCATAAGGTTCAGCATTGATAACACCACTATATGTTTTCGAGTCACCATCTCCAATATAGTTGCGAATCTTCACGTTATTCTCTTGCGATCTTTTGAACATTGTGACAATTGCGTCGACTTCCATGTTACCGGATGCTCCTTTGTGATTTGCAGAACATTGATCTTCATTTATATGGTTCTCTTGCCATTCTTCGAACTCTGCAGAATCAAGCTTATTCTTCCAAGTAACACACATGTGACAGTATGAACTTTTTACGAGAACATCGACGACTTTTCCGGTGTAATATCCAATCAAGGAAGCCACGCCATATAAAGAAGAAAATCCACGCTTTTTCCAAGTTCCATCGCCTGATACGGTTAATTCTGATGAAGATTCAATATTTTTTTCTCTACACATAGCTGCTTTTTCTTCCTCTATCGCAGAAACAAAAAATCTTTTTGCGGCATTCGTCACACTGGAGCACATTTTCTTCAAGTAATTCTGGTATACCGATTTTGCTACGAAATTACTGGATAAATCCATCAGTCCGCAGAATTTGTCACAACCAGCTAATCCCAAGCCTAAAACTCGCATCACGAAAGCAAATCGGTAGTTCACTTCATACATATGATCATCTACTCGTTCACTAGACGGAACGTAACGAGGTTCTTTGCATTTTTCACATTTTATTTTTATCTTGAAACCAAGACCTATTTTGCCACAACACTGAAATGATACTGTACTATCACAAACTGCACACTTCACTAACGTAGAAATTGTTGAAAAAACTAACAGAAAATCAATGATTCTGAAATGCTTATTTGTATCTTCAGCAACTTCTTGGCTAAAACTTAGTCTGATTTTTTTCGTTGACGTACTCCTTGTCTCAATATCGTCATCGTTTCTTCGTTTATGCGGAGGAACTATTTTTTTACCTCGATACAACTTTTTACCACTCTCCTTTCTACACTCTCTGGAAACTTTTCTCGGCATTTTGCGAACAACAAAAATATCACAACGAAATAGAGTAAGAAAATACAACACGACTGTTACACTCCGCGTCTGCTTCGAAAATGAAGCAACACCAGGTACCGGGGTACCGTTACAACGACACTGTCTAAGACCTTTCTGGAAACTGCTTAGGGACAATAACAAAAGAAGATTGGACAATAACAAAAGAAGATTGGAGAATAACAAAAGAAGATTGGACAATAACAAAAGAAGATAACAAAAGAGATTGAGAAACAACTGCCTTCCCGCTGAGCGGTTACAGCTCAGGTAGTCGTTCGAGACACGTCTACTTCCAAAGCTATATCTTTGTGAGTTTTGCTCCGATTGACTTCCTATTAACAGACAACATTCTTGAAATACTATACTTTCATAATATGCAATAAAAAAAAATCACTTTTTTTGAACCCTCAAAACCATACCCCCCCCTTAAGCGAGTTCGTCGCACCGTTAGCGACACCTCGCCCCGTTCTTTGCTTTTCTTCTTATCTTTCTTAGTATTCATTTTGTAGGCTTTTCTTTTTCTTTTATTTGTATCATTTTTTTCGGCAAATACAGGGTGGCTATAAAGTATCACTTTCAAAACTCGATATCTCAGACACCGTAAGAGAAAATCCTATAATCATATATATCATTTTATTCAGGGTAAAAAGGGATTTCTTCCTAACTTTTTTCAGATTTTTTGGTTCACTTTGAAAAATCACTTCAATTTGACCATTTTTCCTGATTCTACTCGATTTATCGCAACTACGAATATTTTTGGCCATTCAAATTAGATTATGATAACATAATCTGAAGAAAACGCAATGCCTCTCGATGAGCTTGAGTAGTATAGCAATGCCGTTTCTAACTCAGGAGCTCTGAGGGGTGGTGAAGGGCATTGCGGGGTGAAGGGGTGGGCGTGGTCAGTGGGCAGGCGGAAGTAGGTGGGGGGAGTGGGTCGAGGGGAAGTGGTTGGTGGGTTGGGGGAGGTGGGTTTAGGTAATTGGTGGTTGGTTGACGGTAATTGGTTGGGAGGTAAAAAATTTTTGATTGGATGGTTTTTTATAAAAAATTGTGTAAAAAAATTGATTGGTGAGTCAATTAAGGTGAGAAAGAAGCTCGATACGTCATAATGTATGAATCTTGTAGCAACTCACCGCGCGAGAGAGAGAGAGAGAGAGGAGGTAGGTAGGTAGGTATTAATTTTAAATTAATTTTAATTACATGCGGGTAGAGATAAGTATTATGTATGATCAATCTTGTAGCAACTCACCGCGCGTGACAGAGAGAGAGATAGAGGAGGTTGGAGAAACATGTAATGAGAGAGAAACATAAAATATTATTTTTTCAAAAGTTTCATTTCTTTATTGCATTGTTTTTTTTAAGTAGACAAAGAATTACATTTTTTTCCTCGAGTTATTATTCATAATTATCATCTTCTCCTTCGTCTAGATCGTAATTATCATCAGTCACACTGGACAATCTCACCGCGCGCGAGAGAGAGAAGGAGGTAGATATCACACTGTTTAATACATATTAAGTTTTTTTCAGCGTACGATTGAAGAAACATTTATCTTCAGGTTTTTTCTTCATATTAATTGGCAATTAAAAATAAAGTTGACAAAAATGATAAAATAGTATATATTGCTTTTTAAAATCTTTTCTTAATGACAAATTTAAAAAAATGGAGTTAATTGATTTGTATATTGTACGACTCATTTATCTTCAAGATAATAGTAGCAGATATTGATGAATCATAATTAATTTCTTCATTATAAGTGACACTTGAAAAATTACTGGCAATTAGTAAACTATCTTTAATCTGCGATCCTTCTGCGAGGTTTTTTTCCGCACGATTGAAGAAACGTTTATCTTCAGGATAATAGTAGCAGATATTAATGAATCACAATTATCTTCTTCATTTTAAGTAGCATGTAAGTAGTTGGAGTAGAAGAAGGTCGAAGATATTAATTTTTAATATAGTACATGCAGGATCTTGTTAGGGTGGGTGTGTAGTCGTTTTTTTCCATTTCGCAGCAGCAAAAATTCTACAGACAGGTTGCAACTTGTAGGATTTTTTTTCGTATATGAGTAGAAGAAGGTCGATACATCATGAGATAAGGAGGTAGATATTACTTTTTAATACATGCAGAAACTTGTTAGGGTGGATGTGGTTTTCCGTTTCGCAAAAAAAAAATCTACAAACATGTCGTAATGCAATGATGCTGTTGGAGAAAGGTGTTTTTTTCAAAAAATCTTATAGATATATTGGAGTTTTGTTCAAGGATTTTTAAATGTTTTTACAGACATATTTTGTTGCAAATATCAGATAAGGTATTATTTTAATTGTAATTTTTTTATATATTTTGCGTCAGGTAGTTTCCGGTTAAGTTTTGAATAAAAAGGTTGCAGCGAATAGTGACTGCAGTTAGTTATAGAGTAAGAGTCAAAGTGTAATAATACACAATTAAAAAAAAATAATGGAATTATTAAAATCTCTAAATAAAGTTGGAGCTGCCCAGAACTTGTTACCTCTAGTAAAACTGAGTGATTTAGAGGTATCGCAAACATATGCGATAACTAAAATTAAACGAGTCAATAAGCGATACGGAATATGTATTGTCGTTGAGATTCGCAACGAATTTTCAGTTTTTCTCCCTAAAAAAAGGGGTGAAGCTATTGATGATAATCAATTAGCAGAATTAGAAAAAATGATTGAAAATAAAGTTTTATTATTAAAATATTTGGGTGGAAAATATAATTTTATTGAATTCATTAGTACAGGCCATGCCGAGGAGAAAAATAAAGCTTAATTAATACCAGTTGAGAGATAATATCAGAGAAGTGTTGGAGGGGAAAAAAAGGATGTTGTGGTTTCGTCGTCAACGTCGTTGGGAGTAACGCGTATATAACTCGAGAAGTTTTGAGTATAACACAGTAGTATTCAAATAATCAACACGGTTGCATTATTTAAATAAAATTTAAAAAGAGTGAAGTGGTGAGTTTTAAAGACAATTAAAAAGAAAAACGTTGTACTACGAAAAAAACGAAAAACGGAAAATGGAGGAAATCAAAACAAGAATTTCTGCATTGAAGAAATCGTCGAAAACCATTGGACAAGTGGTGCCAGAGATTTTAGCATTGTAAGTTAAATTTTATTCAATTTTTTATTTAAAAATATTATTATTTTAAAAAAAATGTATAATTAATTTTTATTTTTAATATGTTTCAGATACGTGACGGCCATTCAGTTATTTATTGATGTATTGTAGCGGGACTACCGTTGATTGTAGCCACGGAATATTTACCAAAAAAAAAAACCAAATTTTACCGGCAGTCCCGGCAACAAACTTCCACACTCAGAAGTATGAGGAAGTTACAAAAAAAAGGAAACAAAACGAAAGAATCTAATTCAAAAAAAAGGAAGGTTGGGCGCCAGTCCGTTTCCGGACACGGAATTCTTCTGAGGGGGCCCAAACTAACTCAGGAAAGGCAATGAGACCCCTCAGAGGGAATCCGTTGTTTGGACAAAAATGAAATAAGAAAGGTCCAAACGACTTCTTACTATGTTCTCTGATTTTATTCACAAAATTTCGCGGGAGTTAATTTCTAATACAATAAACCGAATTTTATGCTATCACGAATATCATATGAAAGAAACACAGAAAATAGAGAGGTGAGAACAATAGTAAAGTTTCAGTTAATTACAAAAGCGTGATCACCGAATACACTAGATTTCACAAGTCACGGATCAACTATCGTAATCGAACAAACGTATTTTTCTCAAAATCTTAATCCTAATTGATTTAACCGAAAACACTCGGAATTACAAATGAAAGAGAACAATTTAACAATTGATAATCAACAATTATGTTTTAACGGAAGGTTCAAGAAAGGTAGTTTGAAAGGAAATAAGGTAGACGGGAGTTTTTCAGTAGGAAAATGATTCTGAGTCCGTAACGGACTTCCAAGATTTTCAATAAATACAGAAATTAGCCAGGGTGTTACCTGGGGAGACTTGCCAAGAATTCTCATACAGGAGAAGAACTGCACTCACCGCAGGAACGTCCTTCCGCACGAAAGTGAATATCCCCAATTTCTCCAACGAAAGGATTTCCAAAAATTTCTCAGGACCCAAGAATTTCGATGATGTCGACACGACGAGCGCTCAAGAATTTCTCTCTAAATTTCGGAAGTGTCCTTTTCACGTGCCTCGATAGCGCCATCCTTGAGTTATAGCGGATTCCGGAATTATTATTCTCAGGGGATAATTAGGATATTATCTCCCCATTTTTCGTTATCGACCGGTCATCCGTGTGGATCGCTAGATGGCCTTAGACGATCTAGCGAGGGCATTGTTGTCCTTGTTGCTCCCGAAAGTTAGCCCCATCGCTCTCTTTTCCACTGATAGTGTTGTCAAGAGTACGGTAGTACTTTGGCACAGGAGTCTTCGTTCCTTCTTCGTTGCTCCTAATGTCGCAGGCGAGATCCTCTTCGTCTTCTTCATTTCTCCTCTTTGTGCGGGTCTCCGTATGAGTCCCTTGGCAAGGGGACGTAGAGGAAAGGAAGTAGGTACGGGAATGTCGATAGGAAATTATACAATTTAGATTTGCAATACAAAAACATAATTCAAAATATAATGATAATAATAATCTCAATACTTCCTTGTGTTTTCGGGGAGATTCCTGAGCGTTTGCACGTTTCTAAATCTCAACCCGAAATTATTTCAATGCACTAATTTTTAGCTGAAAACAAAGAATTCTTTGAAAACGTTAAAGATATCGTAAATTATCAAAAACAATAATAATCATAGTAACTGGAGAAAATCTCCACATTACAGTATTAATCATTATTCCGATAGATAGTAATAAATATATGAAGTTGGTGAAGGAGTCGTTTCAAAAAATACAAGCCGAGGAAAAGAATCCTGCAATAACATTATTGCATGTTATGGGCGAATTTGAAAATGTAATTCGCACCATGAATGACAATGATGACGATGACGATGACGATGACAATGATAATAAGATGGCGGGAATGAGCGAAACAGCTACTGTTTTGAAAATCATGACACAGTGAGTATAAAATATTATAATAATAATTAAAAAAAAATTGTAATAATTTTTTTATTTTTTCTGTTACAGTTTCACTTGTTCGCTAATGCTCTTCCTAAAACTGTGCAAATTCTGCCCTGGACAGTTTAATCATGAAATGATGGGAATCATGAAAAAATCGTTCGATTATCTTCTTCAATGCAGCCAGGAATTAGAGACGGATGTGGAAGAAGAAGAAGAAGAAGCAGAAGAAGAAGAGGTAGTCACAATATCAGTTGATGAAACAATTGTTAAAAAAGAAGAAGAAGTAGAAGCAGAAGAAGCAGAAGCAGAAGAAGAAGTAGAAGCAGAAGAAGCAGAAGCAGAAGAAGAAGAAGAAGTAGAAGCAGAAGAAGCAGAAGAAGAAGAAGAAGAAGAAACATTGCATGGGGGCTTGCCCTCATATGGGAATTTAGATTCGGACCCGGTATCATCACCATCGTCATCGTCACCATCAGCAGGGAAAAACAGAGGACCTCATCAGAACAACCATCATCATCATCATCAGGTGAAAATTTAAAACCTTTTGAAGCCTTTGAAAATTCAATTAAAGATAAAAATCTGGTAGTCTTAAGCGCCTACTTTTCATTCATAGAAGGTGATATGGGAGAAGTTAAATTTACTTGTACAACTTGAAACGAGTTGCCTGCAGTGAGCAACCGTCTCTTTTGAGCTTTGCAACGATACGAATATCGTTGGAAAGCTCAAGTTTCCTGACTCAAAAAAAAGAAGAATCTCAAAAAAAAAGAAATAACTCTAATTTGGGCGCCAGTCGGTTTTTCACGAAACCGACAAAACGACTCAACACAAAAAAAAAGAACTTACTCTAACCCTAGCTCTCGGTAGAGGGGCGCGTTCGTCCAACTTTCCCTGAAAATCGCAAACAAAGAAAAGGACGACACAACACAAAAAGAAAATCAGACGCGAGAGAGAAAAGAAAGAAAATAAGTCACACTAAAAAAAAAAAGAAATCGTCTTTTAATACTAAAAAGAAATAAATAAATCGCCAAAAGCCAAAAGAACAAAAAAAAAAGATCGCTCCCTCTCTCTCTCTCACTCACTACTCAAAAAAAAGGAAAATATAATATCGCTATCACAAAAAAAAAGGCCGCTACACTAAGGGAGGAAATCTCCACTCACCAACGCGAGAAAATCAAACAGAAAAACCACCACAAAATATCGCAAGAGAATATGATACTGCCGCTAGCGATACAGGATCATAAGTGAGGGATCGTTCCTTCACAATCTTCCTCGATCCCTCAAATCTCCAGGTGACGTCACATCACCGACGTGACCGATAACGCCATCGACCTAGCGCTAGATCACTCGATCTTTCGCTAGATAAGCCGCTAAGATCGGTAACCGCTATGATGGTCAAGTAGAGCGATATTTAGAGCGCTCTACTTTGGCACTATTATCCTTCGCAGGAGGCGCTATGGCCTAACGCTAGAGTCCTTCAATAGGCGAAAAAGCAGGCGGAAAAGAGCGATGATGCGCGCTCTAGTCTTTTCCAAAATCCCATGGTAGGCGCTATCTTCAATACAGGACTTTTCCGAGCGGGAATCTCATCCACTCCAAAGTCACCGTTCCCTCGATGCTTCCGCAATGCTTTTCTAGATCTCGCAATTCACGATAAGATGGTATTGGTGAGTGTCGAGATCTTCCCTACGCAAGCTAAAAAATAATCATCGCCACATTCACACGCACACTCACTCAAACGACGATCGCAATTATCTCGATAAATTCGATAATAAAATAGCCGCAACGATATCAAATTTCGATAACGCAATAACAATGGACGCAATAATCAAATCTTAACTTTAATACAAGATAATATCGTGAAATTATTGGGAGTTACAATCCTCTCCCAAGACTTACCATCCTGTATATTCTCGCGACTCAAAAATAACTCAAATTTTGTAACGGATAAAAGTTACCACGTTACAAACTAATATACCGTTATATCGGAAAATTAGAATTCGTGTTCCATATCATTGGATTCACATGAATAAAAATATAATTATGTAGAGATTAAATGATATGAGAAATGTGCTTAAAATAAAAGTTTCATCAACTCGTAGGTTTGTTTATGATTCCTTTTGGTATTTTGACTGTAAATTTTATAAATTAAATTATTCATATGGAGAGGGTAGAAACACATGGTATTTAACTGAAAATTTTTAAGTGAAAAATAAAAAAAATAAAGAAATATTTTTATAGTTGTAATTTATATAAATAAAAAAATGTAAAAAAATAAAAAATATATGTTTATTGAAAAATATTGTAAGAATTATGGTGATGGTATTGTATATTGTAAAAAAGAAAAAAATTACAAAAAAATAAAATGTTTAGTATAATAAGTTAGTCAATAAGAAAGAATGTTTGTATTGTAAAATAAGAAAAAATTTTCATATTGTATTAATCAATACATAGAGCATCTGAAATTAACAATTAAGGATTTTTTAGGGGAAAATAAAAAACAATTAAAAAAAAATGGTGGTGGTGATGATGGGCGTTGATGCTGAGGCTAATATTGTCGATTAGTAGTTATGATAATTTCGGTAATGGTACATGTGATGATGATTGATGATAATGAAAGTCATATCACTGATAATTGATGGATATAGTGTCTGATAGTTCGGTAGTAATGTCGATTATAAACGGTGAATTTATTCACCGTTTATAGTCAACATTACTATCGCACTCTCAGGCATTACATCCGTCAGTTATCGGCGATATAACTGTAAATTTCATCAGTCATCATCACTAGCATTATCGAAATTATCATAACTACTAATCAATAGTATTAGCCTCACCACCACGATCATCATCGTTAACAGTCAAAATTTTAAAAATAATATATTTTAGGAGAAAAAACGCTTCGGTTTTTATTTTTTAGGTTTTTTAGTAATAAAGTATGAGAAAATAAAATAGAAAAATGATTTTTGTTTTATTTACCCATAATTCCCTTATTCCTAATAATTTAAAAATTATATTTTACAAATTTTAATATTTTTAATTACAATGAATTCTCGTCGAAACAGCCAGCTAGCCAGCCTAATGTTTATGATGAAAATGATGAAACTAAAAAATACAATATTAGAATTAGAATTAAATTGTGACGACCGAGCGTGGAAAAAAGGTGGAACGGTCCTGCCCGGGAATCGAACGCGGGACCTCTCGCATGCGAGCGTGGCACCTTGCCACTGAGCCACTGTCCACCTATGCAGATATGCACTCGTTCTTACAGTGCATATCGCTACGGACGTGACATTCCCCCCCTTGAAGGAAGAGGCGATGCTCCTGCATCGGATGATGGTGATGAGGAAGGGGCCTTTTTCCTTTTTCATTTTTCTTTGTTATATTCTTGTATTATTTTTTTTTTCTTCTTTATATCATTACGGTACGCTTTGTGGTCCGTCTTCTGTAAACCTATAGCCCTCGTTGGACCTCTTCTCACGGCCTTATTTATCCCTCGTCGCACCTCTTCTCTCGGCAGGCCCAGGGTTCTATATTATCGACGATTGTTGTAAGGCCCTCTTCTTCGTTCTCCATATTGACGCTAGGCAGTGGGTTGGGTGGCCTTGAGAAAGGCTCACAAACACTTCTGACACCATGTGACGACCGAGCGTGGAAAAAAGGTGGAACGGTCCTGCCCGGGAATCGAACGCGGGACCTCTCGCATGCGAGCGTGGCACCTTGCCACTGAGCCACTGTCCACCTATGCAGATATGCACTCGTTCTTACAGTGCATATCGCTACGGACGTGACAAAATAATAAAAAATTACTATCATAAAAAGTCATCATACCTATACTTACATTTAAAGAGGGGGTATCTATCCCATATTCTGTTTTCCAATTCCACATTTCGTCAGTGTCAAAGCGATGTCGGAGGCGTTTATAATGAATCTGAAAAATGAAACAAAAAAATAGAATTAGAAAAATTAGTTTTATAAATTTAATATAAAAAAAGTTATACTTACATTTCTGCGGTACTCGATGGGTATTATAACAGGCAGAAGGATGTTCAAATCGCAAGAGTTCTCGACGTTTTGAAAAATGCATGTAAACGCAACTGAGTCGTAGACCAACACCAAAACCTCAAACCACAAACAATGATTATTTAATGATAAACCGCATGAGATATCGTAGTACTCAAGGACTCTTTAAATTAACCTTTATGAAAAAACGATTTAATAAGAACAACGTCAAGCACAGGCAGAAGGATGTTCAAACCGCAAGAGTTCTTCCCGTTTTGAAAAAAAAAAAAAAATGCATGTAAACGCAAGTGAGTCGTAGACCAACACCAAACCTCAAACTATAAGATTTTGTATCATTAAAGGACAAAGACGTTTGGCTTTGAGATTAAGGCATCCGTCATCATTGTTATCTGACATATCATATCTTACTTGCGTTTGTACTACAAAAAAGGGTAATGCATTCATCGTTATTAATCATATGTAATAGCTTACATTGCCGCTTGTATTACTTGTTTTTAAAAACATATATGGCATAGTGTGGAAAAAAGAAAAAAATCAATTTTGTTCATTATAATTAAGAGAATTAAATTTTTTCTACTATGATCTGCCTCTTATAAAATAACTGTAAATAAACTCTCACCTTCCAGTTCTCCTCGAGTATTCTAATCGCGTAAAGAGCGACAGACGTTGTTGGTGTCGTCGTTATTATGGGAACATTCGAATTCGATTCGAAGAATCATTATTTTCCCTCATTCGCGCTGCCGATGACAATTTGCGAAAGCAACTGACGTTGCTGAAATTTGAGAGTGAAATTGTACAATGGATAGAATCATGTTCCGAGATTATTGATATTCTCACTAAAACATTGGAATGCGGTGATTTGATTTTATCATGTGGTACGCGACAAAAGTTAATTAATAGAATCGCGTATTTCAAGTGTTTGGAAAAACGAGTGCTAACGGACAAGGTGAAAAGTGGTCAAGGACTCAGTACTCCTAAAACATTAGATTTAAGGTGGGAAACTGTAGTGGAAAAATCGGCGTTTCAAAGTCGAATATCCACCGGTATGGTTGTCAATATTCGACATACCGATCCTAAGCAATTTCTGCGAAATGCTGAGAAATTGGTCATTGAAAATATTTCCAATTCATTGGAGACTCACAAGTGCATTAAAGTGAACATAGTGCTCAACGCTGATTTCATCGATAAAGATAAAAGTGTTGATTTGAAGCACTTTGAAACGAAGAATCATCAGTTGCTGTCGACTTCCGACTTGAAGGAATGGTACGAAAGTAAAATTGTGAAACCAATAATGACGTCGTTGGAGGAATTTCAAGAGAGAGGCAGTGGTTGGGCACTTTCAAAAATGATCAATTTGATAGTGAATATTAACAGGTGTAATCCAATGCAAGCTGCATGCTTTTTTGAACTACCGAAATCCATTATGCATAAGCGAGCTGTAGTGAATGTAAAATCAAATGACGATGCGTGTTTCTCTTGGGCTCTCACGGCCGCTCTTTATCCTGTTGATAAAAATGGGGATAGAAGTTCTTCCTATCCACATTATGAATTAGTTTTCAATACTGATGGAATAACATTTCCCATGAATTTACAACAAATTAAGAAATTTGAGCGGATAAACGGCCTATCCATTAATGTATACACACTGGCGGAATCTTCTGAAGGAAAAAGAGTTTTGGAATGTCTACCCCTGCGACTGTGTGAGGAAAAGAGGGTAAAACATGTAAATTTACTGCTCATTATGAATGAGGAAACGGGAAAGGCACATTTTGCATGGATAAAAAACTTATCAAGATTGGTATCTAATCAAATCAATAAAAATCATCATGCAAAATACATTTGTGATAGGTAATTATTCGCAGTATTCTACTAATTTAATTACACACCTCTCTTTGAACTATTTGGATTAACGTCATCGTTTTTTTCCTCTTCATTTACAGATGTCTACATTACTGCTACAACAAGGAAATTCTTGAACGACATGTAATTGATTGCAATCGAATCAATAAATGTAAAATCACTCTGCCAACGGAGGAGAAAAAGATGTTACATTTTGAGAATTTCAAGAGGAAAATTCGTTTACCGTACGTAGTATACGCCGATATCGAATGTATACTAAGAGATACTGTTCTTCAAGGCAAAGAAGAAGAAGAAGAAGAAGAGTGCTGCGAAACATTCCCTTATGAAGAACATTTACCGTATAGTGTTGGTTATTATATACATTGTGATTTCGATTCGAATCAGTGTAAATACGTTGCTTACAGGGGAGGAGTGGAGTGTATTCAGTGGTTTGTTCAACAATTGCACGAAATCGTATTGGATAAATTTTCCAACCATGTGGAAGTTAAAATGTGGTCCATGACTCGCGATGAATCAATTGATTTTCAAAATGCAACACATTGCCACATTTGCGAACGAGAGTTTGCAGAGACGGGTGAGAGGGTAAGAGATCATTGCCATTTGAGTGGTGAATATCGTGGACCGGCACATAAAGGTTGCAATTTAAACTACAAAGACTCGTTTGTACTTCCAGTGATATTTCACAATTTGAGCAATTACGATGCTCATTTCATAATTCGCGATGTTGCCAATGCCTTCAAAAGTAATAATGATGATGATAATGATAATGATGATAATGGAATAAATATTAAAATTTTACCACAAACGAGTGAGAAATACATTTCATTTGTAAAGTACGTAAAAGTGAGAGTGAGGAATGGAAAGAGGGTGTTTGTGCAACTGAGATTCATCGATTCGTTGCACTTCATGCAATCGAGTTTGGAAAAATTGGCGTTGCTTCTCGTCGAAAAAAAGACAACTGCTGCTGCTGCTAACATGAAGATACTTAAATCATGTTTCGGCGGCGGCGGTGGTGATCTGGATAACGAAAGTTTGGAATTGTATACGTGATGTATACTCAATTCTCGCGAAATTCAAATTTTTAGATCCGTTCGAAAATTTTAAAATTCAATATATCGAAAACAACGACCGACTCATCGCTGGAAAAAATATATGTCATGTATTTTCACCTCAAAAATTTCTCTGAATTTTTTCAGATTTTTTAAAGTGGTGGAACGTACTGAAAAAAAATAAAAACTACTAACAACTCCAGTTTTTTGCTCTTAGCGCTTTGAGGTTATGTTTTATGATAACAACGATGGAACCATTAAATTCTGCGGAAAAAAATACATCGAAAACATGCATCACACGTGTCAAAATAATGTTCGTTTGACCTTGAATATACATGGAATATATAGGGACGCCATCGGCCGTCTAGGGATTTTCATCGTTCGGCTAATTCGTTCAGGCGTAGCCTAGTTATCACAATATCTTCAAACATGTGATACATGATTTCGACGTATTTTTTCCCGTAGAATCCGATTCTGCCATTATTTTTACCATTGGACATAACCTCAAAGCGCTAGAAGCGAAAAGTCACTGAAAATTCAGTTTTTTGCTCCTGGAGCTTCGAGGTTATGTTCTACGATAAAACCAATGGTACCATCGAATTCTACGGAAAAAAATACATTGGGAACATGCATTACGCGTCTCAAAATAATGTTCGGTTTACTTTGAATATACAAGGAATATGTCCCTATATAGGGATGCCGTTGGCCGTCTAGGGATTTTCATTGTTCCGTAGAATCCAATACTGTTGTTATTTTTATCGTTGGGCGTAACGTCACAACGCTAGGAGCGAAAAACCTGTTTTTTCAGCGATTCTTGGCTTTTAGCGGATTTCTGTCCAGTCTATGTCCAGTAGGACTTCTCTGATAAACTCTTCGATACTTCGAAGGGTATTTTTTACTTCATTCTAGAACACCAGAATGCTCGAACTAGTTTTCCTGAATATTTTCTGTCCTAGCGAGATATAAATTTGATAAAACTTACTTTTTCAAACGATTTTTGATGAGTCCTGACGACGGTATTGATCACTACTGGCTATCAATAATTGTTGAAGAGTTTTTTCTACTTATGGTACGTCAAGAGCAATTTTAATAAATTGGAACCATAGAAATGTGCATTTTATTAATTTCAATTGAATAATGATCTTCAAGAATTTGTATAATAGCCGAACAATGAAAATCCCTTCACGGCCGACGGCGTCCCTATATAGGGACATATTCTTTGTATATTCAAGGTCAACTGAACATTATTTTGACACGTGTGATGCATGTTTTCGATGTATTTTTTTTCCGCAGAATTTAATGGTTCCATCGTTTTTATCATAAAACATAACCTCAAAGCGCTAGGAGCAAAAAACTGGAGTTCTTAGTAGTTTTTATTTTTTTTCAGTACGTTCCACCACTTTAAAAAATCTGAAAAAATTCAGAGAAATTTTTGAGGTGAAAATACATAACATATATTTTTTTCAGCGATGAGTCGGTCGTTGTTTTCGATATATTGAATTTTAAAATTTTCGAACGGCACTAAAAATTTGAATTTCGCGCCAAAAATTTTTCTATAGAAACAATTTGTAGGGCTTAAAAAACCCTACAAAATGAAAAAAAAACTTTTTTCTAGCTCAAAAGCTGACCGAGATATCGACGAAAAACCTAATATCACTAGACCGGAATTTATAGGGGTGTTACGTCCTGGAAGAGATTGTGGACAAATCCTGGATGTTGTCGTCTGGTCACCAACTTGTCCACTTTCAATATTTAGTTTTAAAGATGAAGGAAAATAAAAGACATAAATAAAAGACTAAATTATGATTTACTAAAAAGAAACGTTTATTAATTTCCAAGAAAGCTAACTGAAAATGCCTCCTAATTATTAAGTCAAAATTTCTCCGCGCACAAGTATCTAAACTGAAAGAGAATTAGGAGGAGACTGAACTGCAAGAGAAGAAATCTCTTTCTTCTTGGTCCAAATCTATGGGGACCAGAGTGGGAGATGATGTAAACATTTACACGTGCAGTTCACTCTGACAAAGGACACTTAAGGGTTTCTAGGAGTTCCTTATCGACTATATCAAGTTACATAGACGCATGATGTCATGCTATGGGCGGTATAGTTCGACCACTTATCTAAAGTTTATATTAACGAACTTTACTTCGTTTATAGTTTCTAGTTTATCCCTTTTATATTTTCTTTGTAATAAATGTCACTCAACACTAAACTCGAATTTAGGGTTCTCTAAGTTGTTTTTCGTAAACTATGTTTAATTTATAACCAACGATAAAATAATTCTACGTATTGAATATATAAATTCAGATACTTATGTCTATCACCTCTAAACATTATTTAATATTTCTAGGAACACAAATTCTTTATATTTAAGGTTTGTATATGTTATTTTATGTCTCGATTTGAATTTTCCCACATTTACAATAGTCTAGGGGAAATTTCCGCCATTGTTATACGCAGGATATAACACCTCCCCCCTTTTTACGTTAAAAGAAGAATTGGAGATTCGTCTTTTAACATCAAGTCCAATTTCTCCCTGTAGAGGTCATATGCATCTATTTTATTGGTATTGGAGGTTCACTACGAACTTCCCTGGAATAGTTTGCATTTAATTACCTTAAATATTATCTTAATTATTTTACTTAATATTATTCTCAAAATTTATATTTTTTATAACACTACATTTTAACATTTCAAAGATATTTTAACTATTATATTATTTTTTGTTTTCCCTTTTTTTTTAAACATTTAATGATATTTTTTTTTTTTTTTTTTTATTCATCTAGAATCTTACAAATAGGCGTCTTTTAACTTATCAGAATGCACAATCTTTTTCTTATTAGATGATAATTTAATTTCTACATTATTTCTATCAAGAATCCTTGTGATAACATAAGGACCTAAATATTGTTTATCCAACTTGTTTTTCTTATTCTCGTTCAAGAGGAACACTAATTCACCCACTTGAAAATATTGTTCATTTATTCTTTTATCATAAGTTTCTTTTGATTTTAACTTAGATTTTTCTAAATTATTACGAGCGAACTCTTTCAATTCTTGTAACTTATCAACTAAATTATTTAAATAATCATTATATGTATAATAGTCTTTTCTTTGATCAAATTCCGAGGGGATTTGAGCCGTTTTACCGAAAACCAATTCATGAGGTGTAAAGCCAGTACTTTCATGAACAGATGTATTATAAGAGAACATCGCATATCGCAACCAATAATCCCAATCTTTATTTTGATCAATAAAATGTTTTAAATATTCAGTCAACACTAAATGACTCCTCTCTAGAGAACCATTAGTTTGTGGCCTAAAAGCTGTTGTGCGAAATTGTTTAATTTTAAACAGTTTAGAAAATTGTTTCATTAAAACTCCTGTGAAATTTCTACCTTGATCAGTTAAAATTGATTCGGGACAACCAAATATACAAATGAAATTTTCTGCGAATGCTTTAGCTATTGATTCTGCTGTCATGTTTGGTAGTGCTATTGCAAGTGAATATTTTGTTAAGTTATCCTGAATGGTAAGTACATATTTATTATTATTCTCAGTTAAAGGTAATGGTCCAACCAAATCTAAAGCTACCTTTTCAAATGCAGTTTCAGGGGTGTCAGTGATTATCATAGGTTGACGAGTTTTAACTCTAACCAATTTATTTTTTTGACATTCAAGGCAATGTTTAATGTAATTTTCTATATCGGTTTTCATGTTATTCCAAAAATACCTGTTTCTAATTCTAGTGTAGGTCTTATTTACACCTTTGTGACCACCAACAACAGAATTGTGATTTTCCTTAATTATATCTTTCCTTAAGGACTCTTCGGGTATGACAATTTGATTGTAACAAGCTGTAAGAATGTAGTTTTTGTTAAATGTATTTTCTATGTGACCTTTTATTGTACTCCACTGTAATTTATCAAGCCCATCACCGGTCTTTGCGAATCTCACAGATTTGACATCAAAATAATCCATCGATTTCTTCAAATTACTTAACCCGAGGAAAACGTCTTCTATTTTGATTTTATTATACCAGTTTTCTTTAATTATAATACTAAAGACATGTATCGGTCCCTTTTTAGAAATAATTACTTCACCGACAGATGGTTTTCTATGGGACAAGTCTTCAAGACTTATCAAATTTTGTTCTAATAATTGTAATCCAATTTTAGATTTAATTTTCAAATCTGCAGAAATAAAATGTGCATAATTGTCTCTCTTCATAAGAATGTGATCTTTGCTCTCGATTACTACTGAGTCATTAACAACTTTAAATCTTTTTGTAGGAATTTCGTCGCCATCAAGGACTTCAACGAGATCAGGGGCTTTGTCGTGATCCTCTCCATCTAATTCCTCTGAAACATCAGCCGACATCGTTTCAATTTCAGGTATGATAATTAATTTCTGATCTTTTATGCTCATGCAATCCATTCCGCAGAATCCATCCGAAGGAGAAACCGACTGCAACTGAGACCGTTGAACATTTTCGCTTGCTTTTTGAACATTATCAGGTTCTTTTGGAATATTTTCACTTTCCTTTTCCTTAAATAGATCTAACGGAACAACCTCAATATTTTTTCTTGCATTCTTCATGCATTCTGGGGCCCCACACTCAATATTCGCGACGCTAGCTAGACTTACTCGCACACTCTCAATATTTAAACTCAATATTTCGGTTGCGTGTTCTCTCAATATTTCGGTTCCCGTCCAAGTTACCTTAGGACTTGGAACCACGTTCATGAACACATTGTGATTACGGGTGTCGCGTACAATTACCATGGTACAGAGGGAAAAAGCATCAACAACACCCTCCTCACCGCAACACATCTCAATATTATTGTCACAGATAGATCCATTTAAATTGCTCAATATTTCATGTTCAAAACAATTACTCAATAATACTGGAACTATTGTCCTATTTGCCAAATCTTCACTATCCTTGTTCAACACTTTCTCACTCGCAGAGCTCTCCCCCAAACTTACTGGATTCCTTGAAAGGGCATCTGCGTTAAGATTTAATTTTCCGGGTTTATAGATTATTTCATAATCATATTCCCTTAGTTTTAATAACCAACGTAATAGTCTGGATGTAGGATCCTTAATTTTGTTTGCCCAAACCAAAGGTCTGTGATCCGTTATTAATTTAAAGCTTTTTCCATATAAGTATGGCCTGAATTGTTTCACTGCAAAAACTATTGCAAATAATTCTTTTTCTATTACAGAATAATTCAATTCAGCACCTTTCAACAACTTTCTATTTCTATTTCTATTTATTTAAACATATGCCCTTGTTTCCATGGGGCAAGAAAAGAATACAATAGACGTGACATGGTAGTTAAAATACATAAGAAATTAAGACTGATAAATAATTAATTAGAGATGATTAGATTGGCTAGAAATTTAAACAATAGAGTAAGTGAATACTGAAACAAGATAATAGGAAAGGCCAAAGTTAAGGTGCCGTGGAGATGACCCAGATAAGACAAGAGATTGAAGTTGAAGTTAGGGATTTTCAGACTTCTCAGACTCGAGTAAATAAGAATGAAGTCTATTACGAAAGATTTCGATTTTAGTGGCGGAGCGAATCTCGGCCGGGAGTGAACCCCAGAGATAAGCTCCAGACACTAGAAAAGACTTGCGATATGATTCAGTCCGAAAGTGAGGAATGACAAGGTTTATGCCATCGTGAGTCACCCTGTGAGAATGCCTGATCCGGTCGTCAAGAGTGGAGAACAGGTTTGCCAGATAGGGTGGTTTGCCGGTGGAAAGGAGTTGGAAGAGACAACAGCCCAGGAAGTATGCTCTTCTGTTAGCCACCGATAGCCAACCGAGTCGGTGAAGTCGGTAGGGGGTGATATGATCATCCTTTCTAAGGTCAAAGATGAACCTGACGCAAGAATTTATCACCCTTTGCAGCCTGAGGTCAAGGATATCAGGGATAGAATTGTAGACTACACAGCAGTAGTCAAGAAGGGGAAAAACTAGGGACCTGACAAGTTTGGTGCGGAGAGCGATGGACAGGACGTTCCTCCGGTGTTTCAGCCGATAGAGAACGAAGTTTACTTTATTACAGATAAGTCCAGTATGGGCCTTCCAAGAGAGAGTTCGCGAAAAGATGACACCCAGATTACGCACGTCGTTAACCCAGGGGATGGGAACTCCACCCAAAAGGATGTTAGGGATTGAGTCATATTTGTGCCTGGCAACCTGGCCCGGGCTGCCGAAGATAATAGCCTTGGTCTTGGCGGCATTGAGACGCA
Source organism: Gasteruption jaculator (assembly GCA_949825005.1). Taxonomy (NCBI): domain Eukaryota; kingdom Metazoa; phylum Arthropoda; class Insecta; order Hymenoptera; family Gasteruptiidae; genus Gasteruption; species Gasteruption jaculator. Next base: position 162,088 of record OX463775.1, read on the forward strand.
AGGAGTTGGCATGAGCCCAGTTTGCGACAGCCTGAGCATCAGAAGCCAGGCGAGCAAGCGCGGAGTGGAGTTCACCAGGGTAACAGGTGAGGTATATCTGGGTGTCATCAGCGAAAATGATGTGACGCGAATGCGTGATCACTCGTGGCAGGTCGTTGATGTAGATTGAGAAGAGGAGAGGACCTAGAACGGACCCCTGAGGAACACCAGAGGTGATTTCGGACCAGTCAGAATGACCACCATTCTCCTCTAAAACGGCCTGAGACCTGCCAGACAGGTAGGAGTGGAACCAGCTGATCACCTGAGAGGAGAAACCCAACTTGGCCATCTTGAACAAAAGGTTAGAATGAGGAACGGTGTCAAAAGCCTTAGAAAAGTCAAAAAGCAACAGGATTGTGACCTTCTCCTCGTCTATACCGCGCCTGATATCGTCAGAGAGTCTAAGAAGAGCAGACTGGGTGCTAAAGCCCTTGCGGAAACCCGACTGCATTGGGTCCAAAAGGTTGGTGCTAGAAAGGTAACGAGATACCTGGTCATGGACGATTTTTTCAACTTTGAGGCAAAAGAGATGGGAAGATCACTACCAACTTCGCCCTGACTCAGAACAGCTCCTAATGCATAATAAGAAGCATCAGTAGTAACTATAAATGGTAAATCAAAATTAGGAAATTGTAAAATCGGTTCCATGCAAAGTTTACTTTTGAGAATGTCGAAAGCTTCTTGTTGAATCACATTCCAATTGAATTTGACGTTTTTCTTTAATAGTTCGGTCAAAGGCTTGGAGATTTTAGCAAAATCCGGGATAAATTTCCTATAATATCCTATTAAGCCAAGGAATTGTTTAATATTTTTTGCATTTTTGGGAACTGGAAAATCCTTTACGGCAATCAACTTTTTAGGGTCAGGTTTTACACCATCTGGAGTAATGATATGCCCTAAATATGAAACATCCCTTCTTAAAAACTGACATTTATCTGGTTGGAGGGTTAATTTTGCATTTTGTAACCTTCTCAGGAGGTTAGTTAATTTTTTCTCGTGCTCTGCCAATGAGGATGCGTACAAAACGATATCATCGAGGTATACGAAAAGTTCTGTTCCCTGGAGCCCTACCAACACCTGATCCATTAGACGTTGGAAACATGCAGGTGCGTTCTTCAACCCAAAAGGCATTCTTTTAAATTCGAAATGTCCCTGTGGAGTTGAAAATCCTGTCTTATGTCTATCCTCCTCGTCAACTGGAATCTGGTGAAAGCCGGACGCCAAATCAAGCACTGAGAAGTATTTTGCACTTCCCAATTGGTCTAGAATGTCATTAATATTTGGAAGGGGATAAGCATCTCCTATGGTTTTTTCATTTAATTTCCGAAAGTCTATTACCATTCGCCAACGTTTGTTCCCTTGAGAATCCTCTTTTTTTGGGACTATCCAAATTGGCGAATTATATGGCGAAGTGGAATTTTCTATGACATCATTTTTTAATAGGTTTGATATTTGTTTCTGTATTTCTTCCTTGTGGATCGGCGGGTACCTATATTGTTTTACATTAATCGGAGTAGGATCGGTTGTCTTGATCTTATGTTTAATAACGGTAGTACAATCTAATTTATCTCCTGGTAAAAAGAACTGATATGGAAATTTGGAAACTACTTTGATAATACTTTCTCTTTCTTCATGATTTAAATCTTTTAACTGTAAGGTTTTCAAAAGTGTTTGCAATCTCAATTCTATTTCATCCATTCCATCAGTAGGCAATACTGTTCTTTTTTCGAATTTCATAATTTCGAAGTCTTCTAGTTCTAAAATTGGTATTTGAATTTCTACATTTTCATTCCCTGTATTAATAGCATAAGTATATCCTATTCCTTGATTATTAGTAATTAAGGTTTCTCCAGCCAAGATATTAGGGGAAAGATTCAATCTAGGTAAGTATCCTTCCGTTATTTTATTTAAAATTCTTATGGGAATCTTTTTTCTGGTTCTACTTGGGATCTGTATAGTTTGACTTGATAATAGAGGTAGGGATAACTGTCGCGTTCCCAATTTCAATAAATTATCCTCCAGTGAGATTATAGCCATTTCCTGTGATAGAAAGTCCATGCCTATTATTCCACCCTGGTTCAAAGGAAAATCTTCGGGCACGACTTGAAATTTTATTGGTATTTTATCCATTATATGGGTTTTTATCTCTCCACAAGTTGCTAATTTTCCTGGTATAATTCCTATGAGATTGTAGATCTTTTCTTTGTCTACATTCACATTAGGTTTCAATCTATTTATTTTAATTAAACTTAACTCAGCTCCGGAATCTATTAAGAAGTTTTCGTTTTCATTCAAAAAGTCATCACTTACTGCTTCTATAATGATTAATTTCAAACTATTTTTACTTTGCAAATTTATCTCAGCGATTTTTTCAGGTTCTAGTCAAATGGTATCTATTTGATCTTTCTCAGTTGTGCTCACGGCAATAATTTTATTATTTTCGACAACTTTATTATTTTTTGTATTTCCTTTCCTCCAACATCTTTCTGAATAATGTCCCGGTTTCTTACAATAATCACAAAACTTGTGAGTAGGCTTTTGTTTCCTACAATTCTTTATTAAATGGCCCGGTTGACCGCAACCAAAACAGACTCGAGAGTTATCATTAAGTTTTCTAAAATTTTCTTTTTGGCCACTAAACTGGTTAACTCTAATTGGAGTTTTGTTCCAACTCATTTTAGGATTGTTAAAATTTCTATGTTCTTTTCCTGACTCTAAATCTCTTTCCCTTTGAGAATTCTCCAATAAATATTGCACCTGCTTCAAGTCCTTTTCCTCATCTAGAGCGATTTTAATTGCTTCATCTAGAGTCGCGGGCTTCGAAGCGGCTACCCTCGACTCCAATCTACCAAACAAACCCCTTAGGAAACAATCCCTACTGGTTAACCTGGCAGCCGTTAACAAACCAGCAGCCTCATCACCTGTATAGGTTTCCTTTACGGATTCTACATATCCATGCAAAATGGTATTCACTCTTGTTGAATATTCAATTACCGATTCATAAGGTTTCTGAACTATTTTAGATAATAATCCATTCCATTGCGACAATGTTCTAGCGGGCATGAACGCTCTGGTCAATTCTTTTAAAATCTGTTCAATATCATCCTGGTCTTTACCCTTAATATACTTTGCAGCTTCACCTTGAATTTTACTTAATATATAATGAGTTATATAAATTTTCCCATTAGGAGTCACTTGAGATAATGCAGTTCTACAAAACCTGGTAAAATTGTCTACTGGCATATTTTTACCATCGAAATTCGGTATTAGGCTAGCTGCTTCTTTTTTTGACAAATAATTTTCATTATCATTTAACGACTTAATATTAATTTCCTTACATTTAATACTACTATCATTATCCCAATTCACGACTTCCTTACTTTCATCATCAACTACTATTTCTTTTACATCCCAACTACTAATATTTTTACTTATTTTATACTGATTCTTATAAGGAGGCATTTTCTTTGATTCTGTTGCCCCCTAAGCTGCGGCTGAATACAAAAGTGACTCTAACGCCAGTATTCACTGCTAAAGGTGTGGGGAAACCGCAGAAAACCCACACAGCGTTTGGCAACAGAATTTCTTAATAATTATTCTTATTCTAAGACTTACTATACTGTAGAGTGTCGGGATATTATTATTATTATTTATTAGGAATATTTAATGCCACTAACACTAATATTTTATAACATGCACGTATACGCTGTTTTATCACAATTACACTTTTAATAGTTTGATTTTAAAAATTTGTTTTTTTTTTTTAGATTAGACGCAAACTGGCTCCAATTGCACTATCCTTGGTACCAATCCTTCGGCTCGTCGATTTCCACTGGTTGAAGAATCCACCGGTTGAACTATGCTGTTGAGAGATCCACCAGTTGGACGATCCTGTTGACGGTATCCCTTTTTGAGGAATCCCTTTTTGAAGTATCCCACCGCTGTCACCAAAATTCTTCCCTGTTACGTCCTGGAAGAGATTGTGGACAAATCCTGGATGTTGTCGTCTGGTCACCAACTTGTCCACTTTCAATATTTAGTTTTAAAGATGAAGGAAAATAAAAGACATAAATAAAAGACTAAATTATGATTTACTAAAAAGAAACGTTTATTAATTTCCAAGAAAGCTAACTGAAAATGCCTCCTAATTATTAAGTCAAAATTTCTCCGCGCACAAGTATCTAAACTGAAAGAGAATTAGGAGGAGACTGAACTGCAAGAGAAGAAATCTCTTCCTTCTTGGTCCAAATCTATGGGGACCAGAGTGGGAGATGATGTAAACATTTACACGTGCAGTTCACTCTGACAAAGGACACTTAAGGGTTTCTAGGAGTTCCTTATCGACTATATCAAGTTACATAGACGCATGATGTCATGCTATGGGCGGTATAGTTCGACCACTTATCTAAAGTTTATATTAACGAACTTTACTTCGTTTATAGTTTCTAGTTTATCCCTTTTATATTTTCTTTGTAATAAATGTCACTCAACACTAAACTCGAATTTAGGGTTCTCTAAGTTGTTTTTCGTAAACTATGTTTAATTTATAACCAACGATAAAATAATTCTACGTATTGAATATATAAATTCAGATACTTATGTCTATCACCTCTAAACATTATTTAATATTTCTAGGAACACAAATTCTTTATATTTAAGGTTTGTATATGTTATTTTATGTCTCGATTTGAATTTTCCCACATTTACAATAGTCTAGGGGAAATTTCCGCCATTGTTATACGCAGGATATAACAGGGGCCCTAGTGCGTTTTGGGGACTGAAAATCTAGGGTTCTTACTCATTTTCCCCCTCGAACATTATGGTGCAATTCGTTTACCGATTGACTCAAAGGCCGATTTGACTATCTTATCCGGGTAGACCCTTTGAGTGAACCTTACAGAGTATTGGCCATATTTCAGAAGTTCTTGATTTTGACAAAGATAGGCCATCACAATTTAACTGTAATTCTATAACATGCTCATTATGAGCTCCGCCATTTACGCATTTCAGGAAACCTGATTTAATACCAATGTATGCAAATGTTCCATAAGTATCATCAACATCTTTCATGTTGACAACATTATATTTAGCTCCTCCAGTATTTAACCTTTAGGCTGCCGGGATTTGAACCTTTAATCCTCCCTTTAAAAGTGGCCAAATTGGTGTCTTGTATCATGTATCAACTATATACGAAGATCATGTCAGAGGTCAAGCCTATATATAGGCTTTCCGGCAGTCTGAAGGTTAAGAAAGTTTTTGAACATGCAGGTAAGCTAGGAAGCAACCTTGCTTGAAGAATTTTCAAGAGAGAGCCAAGATGAACGTGTGCGATTCTATGATGTACTGCTCATTCTCGTAATTGCTGTATTTCAAAGTCCAATCCATTTATTTCCTCCTTATTATTTGATAGATGATCATCGAAGTCAGGTTGTCTCTCACCAACTTGCTCATCAGAACTACTTTGATTAGAAGTAAGCAATTCAGGTTTATTATTGTCATTCTGCTCATATATTTCTCCTTGATTAGTATCATTTGAATCAATGTTAGAGTCTGAATTTATACTTGCAGCATTATTCCCGACCACATTTACATCTGATGAACTTGAGGAATCATTTTGATACACTGCGTGACAAAAGTTTAAGGACACCCTATATTTCAGTGTTTCCGTACTTATGTATAATTTTGCGTTGATCTGTGCTTTTATCTGTAGGAACGTTAAGTAATCGACTTTTAAATGAACAGTAAGCATATAGAGATTTCTAGGAAAGCTGAATAACATGGAGCTGTTAGTTTCAACGCAAAGTTATATATAAGTACGGAAACACTGAAATATAGGGTGTCCTTAAACTTTTGTCACGCAGTGTATCATCAATAGAATTTTGCTTTCTTCGTGATAAATATATGTCCTAGTTTTTTTTGCACTGTTCTCCAATGACTGTATTGACTGATACGGATGACACTCTGCAAAAAAATATCAATGCTGTGATGAAAAAAATTATCAGTCGTGATCTGGCATTAAATTTTACTGCCACCAGAAAAATGGCAGATAAAATTGTTTTTTCATTGAATGTTCCTAATATTTATAGGTGTATTGTTGACAAATATTAATAAACTTGCTACAATGATCTGATAAATATCTCATGTCTATTATTAAATAATGATAACAAATATTTATTCTACTTTTAGACACTTTAAGTGCCAGCCTTGGAAAATCAGAATCAAAAGTCGTCTCAGCTGTTGGAACTGCTTTCACCCAATCTCAATATTGGGAAGGAAATCGTACAAAAACTTCGACAAAAAAGGATGATATATGAGCTTAAAATTAATAATAATATGACATTTACTGTTTTATATTTCTAAAATATACAGGGTGACCCATTTTAATCGACCCACTAAAATATCTTGCAAACTAATCGGTAAAAAAAAAATTGTTCCTACAAAAGTTGTTAGGGACAAAGGGGGACAAATTACTATTCTGTTAGATTTGACCTTGAGATCAATTTCCTAGGTCATTTGAAGGTCAAGATCATTTTTTAAGAGGGAGCCTCCCTGTTTGACATCGGCAATCGATAAAGCGGGTTTGATATTCAAATCCGTACTTGCTTGATGCATCAAAATGACCCACTCATCTGCCCATTCATCATTCATGTACACTGTTGCACCCTAGCTTTTGGGATTATTCTTAATTTTATTGCTATTATTATTAAATTATTCTTCTACATCTTCTCATCCTAACTGCTTCTGCGTCTTCTTCTTCTCTACACCTCATTACTAAGCTGTATTTTCTTACTACACTACTACTGTTATTCTTAATCGCTACATTCTGCTTACTTCTGTCTGTAATCTAAGTGCTACTGTCTCTCTGCTACCATAATATTTTTTCTCTTTACCTGCTGTATCTTTAATTTGCCCCATGACACCTCAAGGGCATAATAAATAAATAAATAAATAAATAAAAGAATAAATAAAATGAGGGTCAATTCGCAAGGGGACTCACGTTGAACAAGCACCCCAGTGAGAGGCAAGGGGACTCACGTTAATCAAGCACCCCAAAGGAAACAGAACTTACTACGTCCACGTCGTTGTTTCCGGGTAACGCTAAAAGTAAGTCTACTAGATTCAATTTGAAAAATTAATCTAGAATTTAAATAGCCTTAAAAAAGTGACCCAAGGTCAATATGTTAAAGGTCGATGACATTTCTGCATTTTATTTAATTAATTGAGGCACCTTCAACGTTTGTAATGCCAAGATTGTCTCTAAAATTTGAGCTAATTGCCTCTGAGCGCTTTTTACACATTTTGACCCCTAATTGACCCTCATTTTATTTATTCTTTTATCTATTTATTTATTTATTTATTTATTATGCCCTTGAGGTGTCATGGGGCAAATTAAAGATACAGCAGGTGAAGAGAAAAAATATTATGGTAGCATATAGACAGTAGCATTTAGATTACAGACAGAAGTAAGCAGAATGTAGCGATTGAGAATAACAGTAGTAGTGTAGTAAGAAAATACAGCTTAGTAATGAGGTGTAGAGAAGAAGAAGACGCAGAAGCAGTTAGGATGAGAAGATGTAGAGGAATAATGTAATAAAAATAGCAATAAAATTAAGAATAATCCGAAAAGCTAAGCCAGGGTGCAACAGTGTACATGAATGATGAATGGGCAGATGAGTGGGTCATTTTGATGCATCAAGCATCATTAGTACAACTAACCTTGTACTAACCATAGTTTGCCAGCTAGTTTTAGGCTAAAACTGATAAAATTAGCTTAATACAAGCTAATTCTATTGATTACTTTCTACATGGGTTATTCTGTGCTCTGTTAATATCGCTAAAATTTCTATTTTTTTATTCGGATCCCTATCGTATACTTCCGTTAAGGAGGCTCTTGCGAATACAACTGAACCCAAATGTTACAAAAAAATGAATGCATCTATTTATGTTTGTATTTTATGTTTAAAAATTGAAAATGACTTTCAATAAGTAATTCTAGTGTAAACATTACATTTGTTGTGCGCATTTTCTACTTTTTATTAAAATAAATAGACTATAACTTGATTAACCCGTGAGTAACCGAAAAGTATATTTCCGGCCCAGGTTTACGAGAATGCCCAGTCATAGACGCATAGACGTGCGCGCTTCTCTCGCGCAATCGCGTTATATGAAAAACATGGCTTCCCTACAGATAACCGGATGTAATCAACTTACTTTAACATATAATATCTCAAAATTTTCCACGGTTGCAAGTTATTTACAAAATGTAATCTGAAAGAGAAAGCTTTTATCTTTAATTTTATATATTTGATATTGTTCAAAAGTTTGTTCACGCTTCAGAAATATAGTTTTTTCATGCAGTCCCATAAGAGTACATATGAAAAAGTAACAATTTCAAGGTTTAATATCATCAAATTTTACACGGTAACTGTCACGTCCGCGACGGAAGTATCGAATACCCGATACTTCTCGGACATCCGAGTATCCTGTCACGTTGATCGTCAACGTGACGGATCTTTTAGGCGTCAGCACTCAGTGTTGCTAAGAGGCCCTTATTGCTGACACCAGCACTTTTGGGCGGGCCTTCTTATCACCCTGAGTCCCGCCGTCGGGCCACTCCTGCTTCGACGCTCGCGACGCGCGCCACGCTACGCTTGATCGATTGACCCACGTTACATGGTGGCAGCGGTGGTTTTGAAATAAGAAATTTTAGTAAAACATAATAAAAGAAAAACAGATACGGGATATTAAAAAAAAAAGAGAGAACAAAGTGAATTACAAAAAGAAATTAACAAACAAATTAACAAATTAACAGTGTATACAAATACAACAAAAAAAACAGTGAAGTACAAATTTAACAGACGATTACAAAAACGAATAGTGAAAAGGTAAAAAAAAAAAGTGGGGGACAAACAAAATTTTTTTTTTTATGTGAAATAAAGGTAAAAAAAAATAATAATAAATAATTAAGGACAGTGTACAAAACAAACAAAAAGACTATAAAAAAAAAGAAGAGACCAACAGACGGAAAACTACAAAAACAACGAAATTCAAAAGGAAAAGGACAATATACGTAATTCAAAAGAACAAGGACAAGGACAAAATACGAAATCCAAAAGGACAAAGAGAAGGACGATATACGAATTCCAAAAGGATAAAATAAAAATTAGCATACATGAAATACATACTGTTACTCTGGTAAGTACAATTAATTTACTGCATGAATAAATTTAAAAAAAAAAAATTAAAAAAAAAAATCAAGTTCTTTGATTGTCAAAGTTTTGTAACTTTCTTTTTCTTTCTTTTCTTGTTTTCAAACCTAAAAAACCTTAAAAGCAATATTTACAAATAATAAAATAAAATAAAACAAAAAAAAAATTAGAGAACAAAAATTACGCATTTTTCTATTAATTATATTACAAAACGAAACCTTAAAATTAAATTCATAAAAGAACTTTAGTAGAGTCAAGCATAAAAAATGATAAAGATAAGAAGTAACTTGACACCCCAAAGAACTTGAATGCTGGTATATTACTGCATGCTGCTTTGTCTTACGCTAATGTACAATATACAGAGTGGTACTGGAAAAACGATATTGATATTTCATTTTCTTTGACTCTTTCATTTTTGACTTTTGATTTTTTTCATTAATTTTGACATTTGTGAATTGTGACTTTATTGAATTTGACCTTTTTTTTTAATTCTGAAATTACTAGATTTCGAGTTATTTGAATTGATTTTTGTTTACTTTTGACATTTTCCGAATTTCGACTTTGAATTTACACTTTTGTTTTGAATTTTAAAATTCTCAAGATTAAATTTTTATGAAAAAATAAATAAATAAATAAAACAGTAAATAATATAAATAATAATAAAACACAAAACAGAATTATTTTCGTGACATTTATATTGAAATTTTTACTAAAAATCACGCAAAATGGAAAATGAAGCGCAAAATTTACCTGTACGCGAGGTACATATGCCAACATCCACAATTAATTTCAAAGATGTCAATGGATATATTCCCTCATTTGACGGGTATAATATGCCTGTTGAAGACTTTTGTGAAATTTGCGAAGCGGCCCAATCAATTCTCTCAATAACTGACAGGACGAAACTCATTAAAGTATTACCTTTAAAATTGACAGGAAGCGCGAGACAGCAAATTTTTAACAAAAATTATAATACTTTATCGGAATTATTAAACGATCTTAAAAAAGTATTTAGTGAAAATTTAGAATTATCCGACCTTGAAATAGAATTAAAAAGTTCTAGCCAAAATTACAATGAAAATGTATTAAATTACACACACCGAATACAAAAAATACTTAAACGAATTTTAGGCAGATTACAACAAATGTACAATAGAAGAGTAGACGAAGAATTATTAACAGCACGTATTACAGAAATGAGAGAACTAGCAAAAAAGACGTTTATCCGCGGTTTACACGAAGACGTTTATAACCTAATCGTAAGTGAAAATCCTGAAACATTCGAAATAGCAACGGATAAAGCATTTGCAATTGAAAAAGAATTGGAAAAAAGACGGAAATTACAATTATCTAAAAATAATTCGACATTTGAAACATTAAAAGTAAGATTCACAGAAACACATCCCTCAACCGACACAGACAGTAAACAACACAAGGTAAAAACAAAATTATGTGCATTTTGCGATAAAACAGGACACGAAACGGAAAATTGTTGGTCCCTACAAAGATATAAACAACGAAGAAATAGTAGATACGAGTCCCATACAAGACAAAACTACTCCTCCGATACATTTAATAACCATCGTGGAAGATTTAATAATTATCGCGACTGGAATAAACGTGACGATTCAAGAGACAGATACGATAGATTTCAAGACAGACGAGACAATTCACGTAGTAATTCGCGTAGTAATTCACGGGATAGACGTAGTAATTCACGAGACAGACGAGATAATTCTCGAGATAGACGAGATAATTCCCGAGACAGAAATTCACAAAATGAACGAAACAGATTATTAGAATTCGTTACCACCAATCGAAATAAATATTTCGGCAAAGATCCCCGAGATGAACATGACAGTAGCAACAGTAGATCAAATTCGCGCGAAAGAATTAATACAAATAGCAAACAAAATAGCAGGAAAAACTCAATTAATGGTGAGATGACAGCGGAAGAAATCGGAAAGAGGCTAAAAAACTTGGAATGAGCTTCGCGGGAAAGCGTGACGCGAAGCGGGAGTCAAGAACGCAAATAAAACCCATTCGAAGTTTTAAGGTAAATTACAGCAAATCTTCCAGTCACCAACCTGCATCTATAACTATCGATTCAATAACTTTAAAAAATAATCAAGCGAAGTTCCTTCTGGATTCTGGAGCCCAAGTAAACTTAATAAAAGAAAGTAGGCTCAAACCGGATGTCATGACGTTTCCTAAGCAAATTTACGAATTGACCGGTATCACTGAAGGCAAGGTTCAAACATTAGGCAAATGCATTTTAAAAGTAGCCTCGAAATTGGCACTTTTTCATATAGTTCCGGATAATTTTCCGATACCAGCAGACGGCATGTTGGGTGACGAATTCTTTCGTGAAAACATGGTAGAATTGTCATATGCTGAACAATGTTTGAAAATCAATGGGTCGAAAATCCCATTCACGGAGTCCGAAAAAATCGTTTTGGCACCGCGTACTTCAAAACAAATTCCAATCCGTGTTATAAATTCAAAAGTAAAAGAAGGATATATTCCCCAAATACAAAACGATAAGGGAATATTTTTAGGAAATGCATTAGTGACGAATAACGACAGAATCGCCTACCTACGCGCAATTAATACAAACTCAACACCAGTAGACTTTGAAATTCCGATAGTGGAACTTCAGCCTGTCGAACAAATAGTAGTACCAGACGAAATGAAAAGACATGATAATTTACTGAACTTTGAAAACACTGATATTAAAGATAATAAGACTTTTGACATTTTTAGCGTAAATGCAACAAAATTAAAACAAGACAGAATTAAATTATTAGAAGCATCACTAAATCTCGATCATTTGGAAAATAACGAACGTAGACATGTATTAGACCTAGTTTCGGAATTTCCAAATTTATTTTATTTACCCGGAGACATGCTAGGACACACTTCGTGTATTCAGCATGAAATTTATACGACGGACGAAAAACCAATAAATACAAAACAATACAGATTTCCTTTGGTACACAAGACAGAAATTAAAAAGCAGGTTGAAGATCTATTAGAAAAAGGAATTATTGAACCATCTACATCACCCTACAATTCACCAGTATGGGTAGTTCCCAAAAAACCCGATTCAAAAGGGAATAAAAGATGGCGGATGGTAATCGATTTCCGTGGATTAAACGACAAAACTGTCAGTGATGCATATCCATTACCAAACATAACGGATATTTTAGACCAATTAGGCAATGCGCGCTACTTTACGATTTTAGATCTCGCATCTGGCTTCCATCAGATAGAAATGAGTCCGAAAGACCGACATAAGACAGCATTTTCAACACCGAATGGACATTATGAATTTAATCGTATGCCATTTGGTTTGAAAAACTCTCCGGCGACTTTTCAGCGCCTTATGGATGTTGTGCTGTCTGGGTTGCAAGGAACTGATCTATTTGTATATCTGGATGATATAGTCATATACGCAAAAGACTTGGAAGAACACAAAAAGAAATTCCAACGTCTAGCAAAAAGACTATCAGATGCAGGATTGACATTGCAAACGGACAAATGCCAATTTTTAAGTGAAGAAGTCGTATATTTAGGCCACAAAATTACGAAACACGGTGTACAACCAAATACGAACTTAATAACAGCAATTACGGAGTTTCCAGTGCCCAAGTCAGCAAAACAAGTAAAACAGTTCCTGGGTCTGACTGGCTATTATCGACGATTCATACAAAATTATGCAAAAATTACTCATTGTCTAAACCAATTACTAAAAAGTAACATAAAATTCCAATGGACTGATATACAACAGGACGCTTTTGACACACTACGTAATAAAATCGTAAAGGAACCAATACTAAAATTTCCAAAATTTAACAAACCATTTAAATTAACAACGGACGCTTCAGATTATGCTATGGGAGCAGTTCTTAGTCAAGAACACGACAACTTTGATCATCCAATAGCATATTTTTCAAAAAATTTCAAAAAAGCCGAATTAAATTACGACACGACCAAAAAAGAACTGTTTGCGATTGTACAAGCAGTAGAACATTTCCGACCATACCTTTATGGTAATAAATTTACGTTAATAACAGACAACAGAGCGATAACATACTTGACCAGTAAAAAGAATCCTCCACAACAACTTAGACGCTGGCAGACAATACTCAACGATTATGAATTCGATATTTTACATAAACCAGGTAAACTAAATTACGTAGCAGACGCACTTTCACGAAATCCGACAACAGCATCCGTTATGCCTATTAGGAGCAGAGAAGTCTACACTGACGAAACAACTGGTAACGAGGAAAAACGAACTAAGGAATACCATCAACCTCAAACGAGACCACATGTGGACGACTCTATGGACTCGGAACAGGACCAAAAGAGACCGAAATTAGCTGCCGAATCCGATACCTCGTCAAACTTTAATGACACCACGGACCAAGAAATTTGGGAAATTGATAATGCGGACATCGAATCCAGCGACGAATGGGAAGTCAAAAAAGGAACAGAAGACACACAAATAACAATAAAAAGGAAACAGAAACCATTGAAAAGATTAAAACTAAAAAGAAAAGAAAATACAAAAGAAAAGAAGGAATTTCTGCAACAATTGGAATTAAAGGAGACAAGCAAAGAAAAAGAAGCAACAAGAAAAGAAAATATAAAGGAAAAAGAAGATTCTTCAGAGGATGAACAAGCGCCAAAAATCAAAACACGGGCAGAAATACATGAACCGGTAATAAAAGAAAAAACGGTCAACCCAAAAATGAATATAAAAGAAGAAAAAGATAAAATGGCCGATAAAGAGAGCCTAAATGAAATAAAAATATTTAAGGAAGGGGACCCGGAACTGAAATTCGCCGGAATAGGTGCCAGCCCGCCAAGAATTCGCGCTGAGGATCCAATAAAGAAGATGGAAGAAATACTGTTGCGTACAAACCAAACTCCAAAAAACCAAGACTACAATGCTCCAGTAACTCCAACATTTAGATCCCCAGAAATTCAAACTGAGGAAACGCCGACTCCTACATTCAGGTCTCCTGAAAGACTAACCGAAGAAACTCTGACACCAGAAGTAACTCCAAATTTTCGCTCTCCAGATAAACGTACAGCGAAAACGACACGATTAACAAACAAAGATGACTTTTTGGCTATGGACATATCGGACAAAGATTATCAACCAACTTCGTACCACAGAAAAACGACGAAATTGTCACAGGAACCAATGGAAACAAGAAGTAGAACGAAAATTACAGAAGACATTACGGTTAAAAATAATATAAAAATTAGACAGTCAAACGTAATTTCAGAAAGAACAAATATAGCATTATTTATGTCAGCTGACTGTTCCTTCAATACAAAAACAGAAAAAGCTTTGGCAGAGAAAGCAAACATGAAACAAATTAATTTATTGAAGCAGAAACCGACAATTGGAACAGTAATAACGACTCGTAAAGGTACAAAAACGTATTTCGGACTAATCTGCAAGCAACACTTTTCAGACGATATAATACTACCAAATATTAAAAAATGCCTGGAATCCTTTTTAACAGAATTAGAAAAATTGCAAATCTGTTCATGCGCAATTCAAAAAGACGGTGAAATGATGAGTGACGCATGTTGGGAAAATGTTCAAACGTACTTGCGACTAATGACGATAAATTCAGAAATAGAAATAATACTTTGCGAAAGAACATTAAACATTCCAGCTACACAGGACAGAGCACAAATTATTAAAGAATATCATTCTTCGGCTATTGGAGGACACAAAGGAATCACCAAAACATATTACAGAATCTTACTTGACTATTACTGGATCGGAATGAAAACAGACATTCAAAATTTTATAAAATACTGTGAAATTTGTCAGAAAAATAAATTGGTAAGAGTAAAAAACAAAGCACCGATGCTAATAACAGATACACCGACTGATACTTTCGACAAAATAGCTATTGACATTTTCGGACCGTTACCAAAAACAAAAACAGAAAACGTTTACATTTTAACAATGATAGACCTACTTAGCAAATATGCAATTGGTGTGCCTTTAAAAAACATTACAGCTTCCGATGTGGCTAAGGCATTAGCCAACACACTAATCTGCACATACGGACCGCCAAAAGCGATACTATCAGATCAAGGACGAAATTTCATGTCTGAAACTCTACAAGAATTTGCAGAATTATTCAAAATTAAACAATATACAACGACGGCATATCATCCACAGTCAAATGGAGCACTTGAAAGAAGCCACCATACACTAAAAGAATATTTAAGAAACTTTATAGACGAAAATCGCGAATGGGACGAGTGGCTACCCTTCGCCATGTATTCATATAATTCCAGTATCCATGAATCTACAGGATTCACACCATTTGAATTGATTTTTGGTAAAAAGCCTAGAATTCCTTCAGAATTTCCTCCGGACGACAAAATTATTTCATACGAAGACTATTTGGTACAGTTAATTAGACAACTAAAGGACTTAAAAACGGACGCTCTTAAGATAATAGAGAATTCGAAACAAAAAACGAAATTTTACTACGACAAAAAGAATGTTAAAAATCCAGAGTTCAAAGTAGGACAATTAGTATTTCTACTTCGAGAACCAAAGAAAACGAAATTCGACAGTGAATATGTAGGACCGTACGAAATTTTGGAAATAACAGACCGTCATAACGTTAGACTGAAAATAACCGACGAAAAAACAAAAATAGTACATATAGATAAAATTAAATTGGCCTATGTTTCAGGTCTGTCGCATACGCAGTAGGCCAAGATGATACTTTTAAAATAACTACATTGGATAAAAATCCTGGACTGTATTCAGAAGATTTAGGATTACTACGGACGTACCATACGAAATGGACTTTGGTTACGTACATCAACACGGAAGACCTACTTACAAGAAAAGACACCATACTGCATAACCTTATTTTCATCCAAAATATTTGCAACAAATTAGGAAAAGATTGCACCATACGAAATCAACTACATAATATAAAACACAGATTAAACAACGTTTTAACCGCACACGACGTAATATACGATTTAGTTCAAATAGATAAAAATACCAGAAACAAAAGAGCAATTTTTAGTTTCATTGGGAAAATTTACAAAAAACTTTACGGAACATTAGATGAAGACGACGGAAACAGAATTTTTAGCCAAATTGAATCCATTTCCAATAGTACTTATGATTTAGCAGAACTAGTACAAAATCAAACACATATTATAAAATCACAATTTGATACAGTACGGAAACAAATTCACAGTTTAGGAAAATCCTTAGTGAATTTAACAATCAAAATCAATAGCACGAATTATAGTACAGCTAAACACATTCATATCCTTGAAATACAGCAAGAATTATTGCAATGTGTAAATGTAATCGAATCCGACTTGTTAGAATACGAAATCGATATAAATACCTTTATCGATATTTTGTTATTCGCTAAAAATGGACAAGTTCATCCAAAAGTACTATCGGGACAGCAAACAATCAGAAGTGCACAAGCTATTCAAAAATCAGAACCAAATCTGGAATTTCCAATACCGGTCGACACAGCCAACGTTGCAGACCTACTACATCTTGCAGACTTGATGATATTCCATAAACAAGAAACAATAGTCTATGTTATCAAAATTCCATTGTTAAATTTAGAGAAATTCAGACTATACCAACATATTTCGGTTCCAGTCAGACAGTATGACAGATCATATCGTACTGAATTCGCGTATATAAAACCAACCACTATATTTTCCGCTATTTCAACTAATTTCGAAAAATACTATACGATAGACAATGACAACTTGGAAAAATGCAAAAAATTTCATCAGGAATATATTTGTTTACAATTTGGACCGAACCATTTTGATGACGGAAGTGAGTGCGAGATACAACTGTTAGCAAACCCACAATTTTCGAATTTCAAAATTTGTAATATTCAACTAAAAATTCTAAAAAGAACACAATGGTCTAGGATTCGCGACTCTAATGCGTGGATATTCTCGACACCCGATACAGAAACGATACATTTGATTTGCAAAAACAAAGAGACGATTAGTACAACGATAAAAAACACAGGAATAATTCAACTTAGTTCAGCATGTGAAGCAAAAACCAGAAATAAGGATTTATTACCATTTAAAGAAATTCAAACATTAAAAAATATAAAAGTATTCGCAACTAAAACATTAAACATATCGGAAATCTATCAAAATTCATTCGACTACAGTGATACCGTCAACTTGGCCGACGTACTAGAAGAACAGAAATCTTTAGTAGACAAATTACGTTTACCAGATTTTCAACTAGAAACAAATTTAGGAACAATTATATCAAAAGCAAAAAGCATTGCTAAAGACCGACAATATAGGATACGTTTTGACAGACTGGAAAATAGCTTGCTGTACTCCGGAATATCAGTGGGAGCTATCTTGCTCATTCTAGGTCTTGCATTGAAATTTTCAATGTTCAGTAAATTAGGATCATTTTGTAAATTATTGTCATGTTTATCAAAGAAAGAAAAAGTAAGAAAAATTAATATACCCCGTAGAATCATAGAAAACATAGAACTACGCGAACCTCCACCACTACCAAGCCAACCTCCGACAGTTATTGTAAACCACGAAAATGTACGACCCCAAACCGAATACGAAAGACGCAAGGCAATATCGTATTTCCAGGAATCTTTATAAATTGCTTGTCATTACATGTACCTACTATACTTTATCTTTATAAATTGCTTGTCATTACATGTACCTACTATACTTTAACTATAACTATAATTTTTTTTTAAATACAAAATATTTTTCTTTGGGAATGAAAATGCTATTTCATTTTATTTACTCAATTGCACTTTATGGCTTATACTAGTATGTAAATTAAACCATTCTTCCCACAGACAAGATCCTTCGATCGATCCAACATTAATACACCAAAACTCCTACTAACACTCCCCAAAATACTAATAGTTTAGACTGTTACAGGCTCACAAACAAAAAGAGTTATTATAATGACGAAACGACTTGAAACTTTTGGATATATATGTACAATGGATACGTATTATTGACCAGGAAACACAGCTTATACAGCACATATGGATAACGAGGAGTTGATATACAAAACTGAGACGAATATTCGGAAAATATAGAGGACAACGTATCATTATTAAACTTATACTCCCACACCATCTTCCTTATAACTGTCATTTTACTAACCTCCCTTACTATTAATCAAACAATTTGTTATAGCTAAACCAACTTCCAAACAGATGAATTCAACGAAATTAACTAAGGACAAAATGGACAAATCCCTGCAACCCTACGATAACTAGAGGAACCATGAAAGATGGGCCACTTCTGACACCATTGCATAGACCTCACTAGGACAAACTCGATCCAACTATGACAGACAGGACCAACCGCATCGGACCACAGCTACTAAAGAACCAACTCATTCGACGACGCTACAACCAACTTCACGGAAGATTTAGACTTAAGTTAAACATTGTATTGATAGAAAATTATTATATCGACGATAGACAAACATTGTATCGATCGTAGACAAATATTGTACCACGAGATAGGATCGATGCGGGAGCATCGATTTTCAGTAGGGGGGGAATGTCACGTCCGCGACGGAAGTATCGAATACCCGATACTTCTCGGACATCCGAGTATCCTGTCACGTTGATCGTCAACGTGACGGATCTTTTAGGCGTCAGCACTCAGTGTTGCTAAGAGGCCCTTATTGCTGATACCAGCACTTTTGGGCGGGCCTTCTTATCACCCTGAGTCCCGCCGTCGGGCCACTCCTGCTTCGACGCTCGCGACGCGCGCCACGCTACGCTTGATCGATTGACCCACGTTAAAGTAAAAATACCATAAAATTGGGCATAGCTTGAACTATTGAAAATATTACAGCTGAGTTCATAAATATTTGTGCAAGAACCTCCTTAAATCCCTTCCTGACACCCTCTTGCCAATTTCGGATCACAATGATCTAACAAGGAGAACAAAACAGGAAGAAGAAGAGGACTTCATCTTCTACTACTCCGAAGCGAGAGAGAGAAGGAAGGAAGGTCCCCGAAATACAGGATCGGCTACACTCTAGACAAGGAAGGATGCCATCTAACGATTCACAGGAGATGAGTCAATAACGACAAATGGGTCGATGCCATAATTATCACCCGAGCATCGCAATTCCCAATCAAAAGTGCTATCCAATGATAACAAATTTGACCTATGTTCCCATTAAAAATTCCAGAGCTAATCCCGGTTTCTCCCATTTCCCGGATTATCCAGGAATCGGGAGAACCACCATTCGATTCCTCACTAGTGGTTTTATAATTCAAATTTTTTCCCCAGAAAGCTCCGATGCCCCGTTCTCGAAAAAAAAGCCTGGTACGGGTGTTCTGAAGAACCCTGTATATAACTTTGCTTTGAAATTAACAGTTCCATGTTATTCAGCTTTCCTAGAAACCTCTATATGCTTACTGTTCATTTAAAAGTTAATAACTTAACGTTCCTACAGATAAAACCACAGATCAACGCAAAATTATATATAAGTACGGAAACACTGAAATATAGGGTGTCCTTAAACTTTTGTCACGCAGTGTAGATGGACGCTAAATTTTGTTACATTTTTGTAATTTTATTATTTTATTACATTATTTATAGCTTTTTTAGTGAAATACGAGCATAATAATGTATACATAGCTTATTTTTATATTCATTTATAATAGTAATAACAAACAACGTTTACCGGACATCTGTCACATATTTACTAGTGGTGGCGCTCTTGAAGCAAAATTTCGTCATGTCAAATTTAAATACCTTTGGGTATGTAGTGCTTCTTCGATGTCCATGATGGTTTTCTGCTTTAAATAGTTATTTTTATTTTAAAGATATTGTAGTTATTAAGTCGAATTGGGTACTTAAATTTTGCCCGTCCCTGTTCGGGCGCCAATGAGACGTTTCGAGCGCCTCCTATTTGTCTTAAACAAAGGTGGACACGCCGAAATGCGTCTTGAATCAAGGATTCGTGTTCTGGACGGGCATATTTTAATTTATTCCCTCTAATTTGACCTAGATGACGTTCCTGGGACCAGGAGAGGAGATCTCCGCAGAAGGGCTTAGCGCAATGCCAGGGGCTTCTGCAGAGAATTTAAGATAGGGTTTTAACCAGGTTTTAGGTTAAGGGTAGGCGTTCAAAAAGGATAGGATCCTTTAGGAACTGCTTTTACCACGCGAAAGGGCTTAGCGCAATGCCAGGGGCTTTCGCGAAGTTTTGGTTCCCTTATTCCTTCTTTGGATGGAATACTAGGGAAAAAGAGCTTGCCGAAATGGCTTAGCGCGATGCCAGGGCCCTTCGGTTGACTCCAGAGGAATTTCTCTTGGAAACGAGCTTCCTGAAGGGGCTTAGCGCAATGTCAGGGGCCTTCAGTCCACTTTTTATGAAATTCTTATAGAATTTATACAAGTCCTGGGTGCTCTGCCAGAGACTTGCGAAATTTTGCAGAGTTCCAAAAGGGGCCTGGCGCAATGCTGGGGGCCTTTTGGTTCTCTTTGAGAAAGGATTCTTCTCTCGATCTTGCTTTGATCGAGGAAAGGATCGATCTGAATATTCGAGGCATCCAGGGTCCTTTTATATCCGCCCGGAGTACGTTGAATCCAAGCTGGTGCCTACCCCCACGATGGCTCTTCATCGGGAGGAGCTATTCCTAGAAGACGTTGACAGAAAGTCGGATCTTGCTATAAGAATCCGTTCTGCGCGTCGACTAGTTATGTATTTCAACTCCCTTCTTGGTTGCTCCGTGCGGATTGTAAGGTTTCATTGGCTCGAACAATTCAAATTTTTAAATTTCTTATATCATCTACGAGAATATTCCGGAACAGAAATTCTTACTAGGTGTTTAACGACTTTTGCGCTTAGAATAGTACGCTTTTCTATTAAGCGACAGCGCTGCCGTCTTATCTTTGCTTTAGTTCGAATATCTGGCGCGAAGATAAGGTAATCGTCCTTCCTTATCGATTATTCTAATCAGATAATTTCGGCGCTGCTGCATTAGGGACAGCCAATCAAGCCTCTTTATCCATCATCGAGCATGGTGTTAGTAAATTTTTTATGTTTAGATTTAGTAACAACTCATAACCTCTGTTATGAGTTGTTTTTCTATTACAAAAGTGAATTAATATGTAATTAATAAGTTTTAATAAAAAATCAGGTGAAGTGGAAGTGATCGAAGTAGGTGAAATTTGATTTTAAATTAATAGAAAAAGGAAATTGTAATTGGATTTTAAATTAGGATATTTCCTTCAAAAGGGTCTGGCCCTGGGGGCTTTTGAAGGAGGGTATTTTTCCAAAAAAGGAACGTTTAAGGAAGGGGTAGGATCCCGGAACGTTACAATACATAGATAAAGTGTCATTTATTACCTCTAAACTGAATCATCGATGCTCGGCCCATACAACAATCCTTTTGCAGAAGTAGCTGCCTCTAAAATTCCAATTTGGTGCTGTCTTCGCGATAATTTTGCTTCACGGGTGTTGGATTGAGCGCGGCGCTCAGCCGTGTCCACGCGTTTTTCGTCTTCATCCGTCATGTACATCGCTTTTTTCACTGACTTCTTTCTTTTCTTTGGCAACAGCTTTTTTAAAAATCATATCGGAAACGGTGATAACAGAATCGTGAATGTATTTTACAACAATATCGTAGGTGGACTAGTAAACAAATTTTGGCATGTCCATTAGTCCGCAGAATTTTCGAGCACCCGCCAATCCGAGGCCAAGAAGCCTCATTACAAATACTGTTTATTTCATACGTGTGGACAACGTACGAGGAGGATGGAATTTCGTGATTGTCGGAGTTGTCACATAAGATTTTAAAACCTAGTCCACGCGATGCGCTCGTTTGAAATTTCACTTCACCACCTCAACTATTATAAAATTCATGATTTGATATTCAATTGAATAATCCTCGGGGACAAACAGATCACCTTTGCTCTTAATTTTTTTCGCCGACGCGCTAAAACTGTCAGTCTCTAGTTCGACAGTTTTTGGATTGAAAACGTTTTTACGTTTTCTCAGCCGCGACTTCCGAACATTCGCCGATTCTCGTAATTCTATTAAGCCTTTTGCACGATTCATTTTTTTAGAAACTTCAAATATTAAAAGAACACGTATAACTGACCGTAGTGAGCAATGGACCGCCGCTTTTCGGAGCGCGCACCTCCTCCGTTATACCTTCGACGCGCGGCTCGCAGAACGTAACTGGAAAAACAGCCGTAACTTGCTCAATTTTGAACGGATCGACTCGAAATTTCTGAGAATATTTTTGAAAGGTATATACTTTAGGAATCCATCGAAAACGAAAAATCGATTTTTCCGAAAATTCTGATTAGATGATAAAGAAAACAAGTCTCCGCGTACTCTTGTTACGTCTTGAGCTCGAACAGATGGCAGCAAACGCATAAACAGCGGAAAACACAAATAGAACCATTTGTTTAAACTAAATAACTTATGTACCCGGACATCCGACATTCCCAACGAGACATCCGGCGGAAAAAGGTAAACGAGAGGGTTACCATACCCTTTCTTGTTTCTTACTCTCCAATTTTTTCTCTCTTATTTCTTTCCCTTCGAAATTACTAACAAGGAAACCACCCGAACCCGAACACACCGATTTTGATAATTTTTATATATGTTGTAGAGCACAAAAAAATAAGAGATACGTGTTTTTTATTATCTGCTAATAAACGTTTTTAAGGGGTGAAAACCACCCTCAAAGTTGACCCCAAAAATCGTTTTTTTTATATATCTCGGCTCCTAATGAATATTTTGCGATGGGACAAAATGGAAAATGTTCCTTGCGGAAAACACTAGTTAATAGATTTTTTTAGACTATAGGGGATGCAACCCCTATTTTTTATTTTAGAAAAACCTTATTTTTCATTGATATATCGACTGTAAAAAATCAATTTTATCCTTAAAAAATTAGAAAAAAATATTTTTTGTAATATAATGAAATAATTTAGTTGACATATTTCAGGATTTTGCGAAAAACCACCCCTACATTCCTTCACTACCCTTTAAGGCGAATATCCACTTATAGCAATGAAAAGCATATTTCTCTCGAGAAATGTACTCTCCATGTCAGCTGAATATTATTCTGTGTCAATTAGGAGGGTGCAATGACATTTTTGAGCCAAAAAGAATTATGGGGTGACAAATTTCCACCCCCAAATAACTTTATCCAGATATATCTCGGCCCCTAATGAACATTTTGCAATGGGGCTAAATGGAAAATGTTTCTTATGAAAAACGCTAGTTAATGGATGTTTTTCAGACAATAGGGGTTGCAACCCCTATATTTTATTTCAGAAAATCGTCATTTTTCGCTAATATGTTTACTTTAACAGATCAATTTAGCCTCGAAAAATAAAAAAAAAACATTTTTGGAAATAAAATCAAATAATTAAGTTGACATATTTCAGGATTTTGCGAAAAACCACCCCTACATTCCTTCACTCCCCTTTAAGGCGAATATCCACTTATAGCAATGAAAAGCATATTTCTCCCGAGAAATGTACTCTCCATGTCAGCTGAATATTATTCTGTGTCAATTAGGAGGGTGCAATGAAATTTTTGAGCCAAAAAGAATTATGGGGTGACAAATTTCCACCCCAAATAACTTTATCCAGATATATCTCGGCCCCTAATGAACATTTTGCAATGGGACAAATGGAAAATATTTCTTATGAAAAACGCAGAATAATGGATGTTTTTTATACTATTGAGGTCGCAACCCCTATTTTTATTTTCAAAAAACTTTATTTTTCACTAATATTTTCACTGTAAATGATCAATTTAACCTCGAAAAATCAGAAAAATATTTCTTGAAATAAAATGAAATTATTCAATCGATATATTTCAAGATTTTGCATACACCACCCCTACAAATCGTTCACTATCTTTTAAAGCGAATATTCACTTGTAACAATGTAAAGCACATTTCTCCCATCAACTCTCCATACGAGCTGAATATTATTTTGTATCAATTTTGAAAGTGCAATAAATTTTCGAGCCAAAGAATGCCTGGTTTTCTGATATATTTTTGCTCTTAATGAATAAAATGTTTTTTATGGATCTTAATCCCTATTTCTATATTGTTGCAAGAAGACATAATACAGAAGCTAAATTTAAATAATATTCAAATAGGTAGCTCACAAATCTTTGGAATAATGCTCAATTTGTTGAATTAATATTAATAATAATAACTTTCATAATTACTATTATCATCACTTTCGTTATCTTATAATTGTGCCACCTGAAATATGTCAACTTAATTATTTGATTTTATTTCCAAAAATGTTTTTTTTTTATTTTTCGAGGCTAAATTGATCTGTTAAAGTAAACATATTAGCGAAAAATGACGATTTTCTGAAATAAAATATAGGGGTTGCAACCCCTATTGTCTGAAAAACATCCATTAACTAGCGTTTTTCATAAGAAACATTTTCCATTTAGCCCCATTGCAAAATGTTCATTAGGGGCCGAGATATATCTGGATAAAGTTATTTGGGGGTAGAAATTTGTCACCCCATAATTCTTTTTGGCTCAAAAATGTCATTGCACCCTCCTAATTGACACAGAATAATATTCAGCTGACATGGAGAGTACATTTCTCGGGAGAAATATGCTTTTCATTGCTATAAGTGGATATTCGCCTTAAAGGGTAGTGAAGGAATGTAGGGGTGGTTTTTCGCAAAATCCTGAAATATGTCAACTAAATTATTTCATTTTATTACAAAAAATATTTTTTTCTAATTTTTTAAGGATAAAATTGATTTTTTACAGTCGATATATCAATGAAAAATAAGGTTTTTCTAAAATAAAAAATAGGGGTTGCAACCCCTATAGTCTAAAAAAAACCTATTAACTAGTGTTTTCCGCAAGGAACATTTTCCATTTTGTCCCATCGCAAAATATTCATTAGGAGCCGAGATATATAAAAAAAACGATTTTTGGGGTCAACTTTGAGGGTGGTTTTCACCCCTTAAAAACGTTTATTAGCAGATAATAAAAAACACGTATCTCTTATTTTTTTGTGCTCTACAACATATATAAAAATTATCAAAATCGGTGTGTTCGGGTGGTTTCCTGTAAGTCCGTCCCCTTTCGTTCGTGTTGAGTCCAAATCGCGATTTTCTGTTTCCTCTTCGAAATTATTGCCTATTCTTTTTTTTTTTCTTTTACTGTGCCACTTTTCGTTCGTGTTGTAACACGGTTTCGCCGGTTCTTTTGCGATTTTCTTTCTTTCTTTTTTTAGTTCTTTTGTTGCGTTAAATATCGAAATTTTCTCTGTCGTGTTCCCCCCTTTCCTCTCAGCTTGCGAAACTATTTATTTTCTTTTGTACGTATTCGAGTGTTTCCTTGCGATCGCATCTTTTTCTTTTTTTGGTTGTTTCGGGCTACGAAAGTAGAGTCTTTTTTTCTTGTATATTTTCTTTTTTTGCTACAATAAATCGCCTTGTTGCGCATTTTTTTTGTTCAGAAAATATATCGCGTAAGTCTCCTTTTTTGTAGAGAAGGAGGTAGGACCTCCTCTGAGACTCCTGCTCTCCCTAAGTTAACCGAGCCCCCGCCCCCCCTTTATTCCCTCTCGTAAGCGTTGGGTCGTTTTTTTGGTGTTGTTGCGTTTTCTTTTTTTGGTCGTTTTTAGGATTTTTTTGTTTTGTTCTCTTGCGTTACCGCGTCAAGATTTTTGAAAACGATCCTGGCTGGCGCCCAAATAAAAACCCCCTTTGGGCTCTTGTGAGCCAGAGTGCTAAACCCCTCGAGGACCCTTACCTTCGCGGGAAGGGGCAAAGGGGCAGCATTTGGGAACCCCGGTCCCTCTGTTTCCGCCTGAGCAGGGGAGATGGAGAGAACGGCGGTCGCAGTACATTTTGAACTTTGGAATTTTGTAAATATGGCAATCTTGAACCTTGTACAATTGAAACTTTGGAAATTTTGTAAAGGGTATAGCCGAATAAGCGTGATAAAAGTGCCCCTAAACCAAATTGAACTTATGTTACGTCAATCGAAAGAGCTTTCTAAGAAATCCATTTCCACAAAGTTTTAACCACCTGCCCCTATTACTAGGGTAGTTATTAAGCGAAATATGATATACAGTTTAAACCTAATTTCTTTGTTCCTATTCTAGCAAAAATTATGAAAAAAAATTTGCAATATTACAGTTAGTACGTTATATACCATGAAACTTTTTGGCTGAAAAATCTATGTTTAAAAAGTTACAAATTTTTTAAACATAGTTATTTAAACAGTTATTTTTCCATGTGTCACATTTCGCTTAAAAAATGCGAATGAATTGATTTAGATTAAGTTTCCAATCGAAATCACGACCCAGACTACATTCCATCGGAATAGTCTCGATTAAATAATTTACTTCATTCGTAAAATTAAAAAAGTCGATCCAAAAATTAAATATGTAAATATTTCATATATTAATATCACGACTAAAGGATACAACCCAAACCATGTTTGAAATTAAAAATTGGTAATACAGATTAAATTGTTACCGACAAATAGCAATTACATCTCATTAAATAGGAAAAATCCCCAGTAGGTAACTGATCGAGAATCCTAATCAAATCCTAGATAGCTTGAATATAAAGTTAAGTTTCTCGCAAGTTATCAGGTACGCATGATAAGCATATAAGTGACGCATATAGGAGTAAGCCGTGGCCGCGATTGCTCAATTGGACAAGAGGTTCACTACGGAGAAGTGAAGGTCCCTGGTTCAAATCCAGGTCGCGGGTTATTTTTCCATGTGTCACTTTTCGCTTAAAAAATGCGAATGAATTGATTTAGATTAAGTTTCCAATCCAAATCTCGACCCAGACTACATTCCACCGGAATAGTCTCAATTAATTAATTTACTTCAATAGTAGAAATAAAAAAGTCGATGCAAAAATTAAATATGTAAATATATTGTAACGTTCCGGCAAGTCAAACTTGCTGAAACGTAATAATTATAATAATAAATAATTTTTGAAATATTATTTTAAGTTCAATCATCATTGATAAGAAAGTCCATGATGATTGAACAAGAAAATGGCCTCGGAGGTACAACCCGATCCGAGGAAAGCATGATAGAGGGTTCGACTCGCTCGATGGGTCGAACCAATACTAAATAAATAAATTATAATAATCGTGAAATAAACATCTTTAAGCTTCGATCATCATTGATCTAACGATCCATGATGATTGAAGTAAGTAAAATAACCTCGAGATGCACCTGATCCGAGGAAAATAAAATAGAAGATTCGACTCACTCGATGAGTCGAGTCGATCACAGGTGAATGAGTTGAGTGATTGACATCAATTCATTCACCGGAACTACATTGATTGGTTGGATTGTTTATGATCCAACTAATCTAAAACATTTAAGATTGAGAAACAATTAAAATTAAAACAACTATAATTGTAAAGTTCTATAACCTCAAAACGGATGCCGTTCTGAGGCGAACAAAGCTGCAGATTCAACTCACCAGATGAGGAATCTGCATGCAAATTATAATAATGAGCTCACATAATGAGCTCATTAGACATTTTTCACAGTAAAAATTAATTAATAACACTGATCCTATGAAGGATTTCAAAGAATCAGTGTCGAAACAAAAAGACATAACCTCAAAACAGAACATACTGTTTTGAGGCAAAAGAAAAGTCTTTTGATAAAAATTAATATTAAAAATAAGTATTAATTAAAATAAAACGAACCTCAAAGAAAGCACGAATTATCCAATTATAAAGAAGGCACAGTTTCCTTTTATTCTTTAAAGAAAGCACAGAACTGCATTCACTATGCACCTTGCACTTTGTACTTAATAGATTGCATACGCTATCTTTTTTTACCTTTGATACTCGATGATGCAACGTCAGGCAAGATGGCTGTCCTTGTTACAGCAGCGCCTGTGCTGTCTGAGAGAACTAAATTCAAATTCAAATTAAAGAATAAAGTCGGTACAACGATAAGAAGAAAAATCGTTAACGACGATAACAGAAAAATTCGTTATGACATCGGTTAAGCGAAAAATCCGTTAACCGAGAGTCATGATACGGAATCAATTGAGGGCGTGTCTAACTGCCCCTTGAAACTCTTGAGCAGCCTATAGCAGGCGCGGACTGCGCGACTGACGGTGCGCCATTTGAAATACTCCAATGAGACACGAAACGTGCGAGATTCAAATGAGCCAACTCCGTCAGGAAAAACCAATCACGGCACAGAGACCGATGGAAAGGGAAAATAGCGCTTTCCGCACGCTCGGAGAAGAGTATAAAAGGAGGCAAAATCGACTAAATCCTCAGATTGATTCTGTGATCTCAACGATACAGAATTACATCTCACTCGAGATTCTTTCGAGGGTCTGGTGTAAAAGCCAGCCCCTTTAAAGAATTCAAACCTTCCCAAAGTCCTGGTAATCTCCATTCCTGGATCATTATCCTGTACTTGGGAAATCTCGATTCCTTTGCGAGGCTCCTAGCACTACGCCTAGCCCCTCGTAAAGGATTTAAGAGACAGAAGGCTCCTAGCACTACGCCTAGCCCCTTCTGTTTCTGAGAGGAACCTAGTTCCTACCTAGAATCCTACAACCATAGGGATTCTCAAGTCTTCTGCGAGGCTCCTAGCACTACGCCTAGCCCCTCGTAGAGGATAAAAGGGAATCGAAGGCTCCTAGCACTACGCCTAGCCCCTTCGATTGCCAGAGGAACCTAGTTCCTATCTCCAATTTCCTAATCCCTAAAATTAGGGATACTCGATTCTTCTGCGAGGCTCCTAGCACTACGCCTAGCCCCTCGTAGAAGATTTAAGAGATCGAAGGCTCCTAGCACTACGCCTAGCCCCTTCGATCTCTAGAGAAACCTGATTTCCTTCTAACATCCCTATCCCTAGGGATCCCAAACTCTCTTACGGGGCTCCCAGCACGGCAAGAGGTGAGGGAAAATAAATTAAAGAAAACCGGAAGTCATCTTACGGACTTCCTATTAATTTCTATTTTTTACTTTTATTCAAATTTAAAGGAGAAGAAAATTTTATGTAATAAAATTTTACCTATTCCCACACTGATACTCAATCTCACACTTTAGTATTAAGTCTTCACCGATAAAGAAGTTAACACTCGTTATCGACTAAAAATCCTAAGTTACTCGCTCTACTTTACCCGTCCAGTACACGAACCTTATTTTTAGACTAATTCGCACGCACGACCACAACGAGAGTGGGAGAAATAAATCGTGACGTAACGCGAAACGTCTCAATATATGGGGCATTCCACGCCAAATTGGACGGTTCGTAAAATTTTGATTTTTTATTTCCTCAATTTTTTTCTCTTTTTTAGTACCTACCGAAAAACCCTTCCTGGTAAATTTTGAGATTTTCAAAAAAATCGCTCTTTTTTTAGTTTTATGCTGATAACTTTTTCAATAATGGTCCAAATTTAAACTATTTTTTTTCAAAATTTTTGTTTTTCCTGTACTCTTTAGAAAAAAATATACAACAAATTTTTAAAGTATTTTTGAATGAGATTTTTTAGTTTTAAATTGTAAATCTCATTTTCTAAAGTGATTGCATATTTTGATTTTCGTCAAATTTTTTTATAGCAAACTACTACTCATTCCACAACTTTCCAGGCTGGTCCGATCGTGGGAACTTCAAAGCTATTATTTTTTTTCGATTTTTGAAAAATTGAAAAATATATCTCTTTCTATTGATCATTATGAATATCAATTTCCGTTACTGTATATTATTTTTCTAATTATTTTTGAATAATTTCTACAATTTATAATGGTAAAGAAATGTTTAAAATCAATCAACAGTCGTTAAATCAATTAATAATCAATAAAACAAAAATATCTATTTATTTTCGTAATTTTTTAAAAAATCTGATTGGGGTCGAATTTTCAATGTTATTTTTTGTTATAAAGTATTTTTTTTCAATAATAGTATAAATAATTCGTAATTATTGTTTCCAAAAAGCTTCACATTTTTGTCACACCATGGCGTTGTTGGCTATTTCTTTACCTCTAAGGTACTGACAGTCATAATGATTATTTATCCGTATTCTAGCCTACATTTTTGTGCTTACTGTTTACAATTGAATATCTACTTCAACTTATTTTTCATATTTTCATTGACTTCTTTATAATTTATTTCCAATTATGGAGTCTAAACTTCGCTTTAATAGATGTTGCAATATATTGAAAATCGAAAATCATCCAATAAGTCAGGGATTGAGAGGTGTTTCTGTAATTTTTCAAAAGTCATGGAATTTAAGTCATATCATTTCGATTATTTATGCGGAGTATGTAGAAAAAAATTAAATTCAATAAAATCAGTCGCATCTACATCAACTTATATCAGTAGTGAAAGTAATGTTAGTGACATTAAATGCAACGGGGGTGGAAAAGTTCTTGCTGTTGATAACCCTGATGTTCACGAGATCGTTGTCGATGAGAACGCTGAAGGTGATGAAGTAGTGATACTAGAACTGATAACATCGAGATAACTGAACCAATATCGATCAGTAATTCGTTTTCTTCAGGTATTTTTATGGTTTATTGGAATTATTTCATATTAATCATGAAAAGGTTTATCATTAATTGTTTTTTTGAAGGATCGAAATCATTATTAACTGAAGAACTTGTCCGAAGTATATCGCAACTAAGTCTTAGTTCTCAATTACCTGTGATGAATGAAGCTTTACCTTTATTAAATATATCTCCGATAGATAAATATGCAATAGATAGGCCATTTTATATTACAGAAAAATATCATAATATTTGTTCTTCGTTTGCGAGATTGTTAAGATTAGATCATCAACCTAATCATTACGAGAACTCCGCTAATTACCAAGAGATTCTTGAGAATCTAAAAACTAAACATGATGCTGAGAGTACCAATCGAATTCAAAAAACACAAATTTTGACGCTATTGCCCAGTTATTGGAGCATTAATAAGATTTGTGAAGTTATGGGTGCTTCAAAACACTTGGCAGTGTTATCGAAAACTTTGAAAGAAAGAGAAGTAATTTTGTCAGTGCCAGCGGAAAAAAAGGTAAAGTTTAGAGTTGTTAAATATTTTCAGTGACTATTGTTAAGAAATTCTCCCCTTATTTCATAATTTTAATTATTTAGGACGACCCTTATACGACGAAATCAATGTAAAGGTCACTGAATTCTATAAAAGCGGTGATGTTAGTGTGAATTTGCCTGGCAAGAAAGATTTTCTTTCTGTACGCAAAGATGACGGTCAACGAGAACACACCCAAAAAAAACTTATTCTGTGCAATTTGAGAGAGTTGTATGAAATATTTAAGGAACAATATCCAGACGACCAGATAGGATGTTTAAGCTTTGCTACGTTGAGGCCTGTGCATTGTGTACTTGCAGGATCTAGTGGTACCCATGCTATTTGTGTGTGTGCTATTCATCAAAATATTAAGCTCATGATGTTAGGTAAATATTCTCACGATGTTTGGTAAATATTGTTTTGTTATTCAACTGTAAAAGTTAGTAATCTTATTTTCGGACAGGTTGTAATTTGGCAACACTAACTCATCACTCAACAGTTCCTCTGATACAATGTAAGGATTCCTTTAACAAGGAGAGTGTTCGCCAATCGGATTTTTGTTTTTTTTTTATATTTATGGTACGTAAAGCTGAGGGCCCAAATACTAATTTAGTAAAGCCTTACGACGCCATATTCAGAACTTTTTGAGAAAATCGAGTTTAAAGTTTACGAGCGGCTTACGGGCATGAAATTTATACGACTGCTCGAGCAAGCCGCGTAGCTCAGTCGGTAGCGCTCCAGTCTAGTAGCACCGAGATCGTTGGATCGAGTCTCGCTTCGTACTGTGGCCGCCGTTCTCTCCGTCTCCCCTGTTCAGGCGGAAACGGAGATACCGGGGTCCTCAAATCCTGCCCCTTCGTCCCTTCCCGCGAACGGTAGGGTCGTTTTGGGGTTGGCACTCTGTCTCTTAAGAGCCCAAAGGGGTTTTTGGGCGCCAGTCAGGATCCTTTTGGGGATCCTGACGCGGTACGCAAGAAAACGAAACAAAAAAAAGAAACTCCTGAAAACAAAAAAACGGAAATACACAAAAAAAACAACTCAATGATCACAAGAGGGAGTAAAGGGGGGGCTCGGCGAACTCAGGGAGGGCAGGAGTCCCAGAGGGGATCCTGCCTCCTTCTCAGAAAAAAAGGAGACTCACGCGGGAAATAAATAATAAAAAAGGCGCAACGGCGCAATTTATTGATAACAAAACTTCAACTATAATTTCGTGATAAAAAAAAAATGAATCCGCAGTACAAGAGAAAAAGAAAAAAAACGCAGCGAAAATCAAAAAGAAGAATAGAGCAATTTTGAACAGCAAAACAAAAAAAAACTTAAGAAAATTCGGTACTGAGAGGAACGGGCGGAACGCGACTGGAAACTTTCGAGCTATTACGCACAGAAAAAAAAGAAAGAAAGAAATTCGTTACAAGAGAAAGGAACAAAAAAGAACGCGAAACCGTGTTACAACTCGATCGAAAAGGGGCACAGCAAAAGATAAGAGGGGATGCTCAAAAAGGGGGACAGAAAAGACGCGATGGGGGCTCAACTAAATCGGAAAAGGGACGGAAACCAAAAACTTTACAAGGGAGGACGAGAGCGGGAACAAAAAAAAAGAAACGAGAACGAATAAAAAAAAAAGGGGGAATGAGAAACGAGAAAGGGTACGGTACCCTTCTCGCTACCTTTTTCGCCGGATGTCTCGTCGGTCGTCGTGGACGTCCGGGCACTCTACCTCCACTCCAGGAAGACGGCACCAGGCACTTTTCCCAATCCAATCGATGGACGAAAACCACGGGGGCGAAAAACGTGCTTCTCAATTTCGCACTCTGACACGGTAATCTCAATTTTAAGCGGCACTCTACGGCAGTCCAAAGATCTCTGGAGGTCGCCGCTAATTTGCGGGACCTCCATGCTCCAATTTCCCCTTCCAGGGGGGTCCGCTACGTAATTGGGCCAAGAGGTGCTGACCTCTTTCCGCTAGATCTTCTGGTCGATAGCCTCTACCAGTGTCCTTCCTTATCAAAGGATTCGTCGCCGGCGAATCTTCCTTATCGGCGTAGACCTTGCGTTGTCGTTATCCGGCGATAAGGGATACGCGAACGAGGGTACCGCAACGGGAATAATTCTTTAGGGTCCAAAAAGGGAAAAGGAGAAATTCGCGAGGGAGGAAATAGGGTTTCAGAATAGTGGGAAAAGGGAGGCTGTGCCCTTACCTATTCTTACATGGAGCTAAGTAAACGCTCACGGTTTCGCATAATGAAATAAATTCCCCCCAAAAAAAAACAATCTCACATAATAGAAATAGCGCTAAACAATAAAAGAATATAATACAATAAATTTCGATATGGTACGCACAAGAAAAAAAAAATAACATGATAATAGAATAAAAAAGAAAAAAAAACGTAAAGAAAAGAAATGCGATACAGGCGCTTAGCTAATGTTTAAGGGTCCCCCTCCTCTCAGGGAGATCCCTGGACTTCGCCATAGCCGCCAATAAGATCAATAATAATCCCTGGGTAACGATAATCGATAATAAAAAAAATAAAACAGAGAAAAGAAACAAGAAAAAAAAAGAAAATAAAAAGTGCTCCCACCTGGAGAGGTGGCAAAATGCCACGTCACAGTACATAATTTTTTTTTTCAATAATTTTTTTTCTATTAGATACTAGAGTTATTTAAATATAAAATTGAACTGATTTATGCCAATTAATCGATGTATAATTATTCTATCCCATGAAAAGCGCACGTGTGATTATCTGGAACTTGCAAAATTGCACTTTCGATTGTGAATAATGGAAAAATATTACTGCTGGATATTTTGAGTTCCACATAATTAAAAATCACACGTGCGCTTTTCATGGAATAGAATAATTATACATCGATTAATTGGCATAAATCAGTTCAATTTTATATTTCAATAACTCTAGTATCTAATAGAAAAAAAATTAATAAAAAAATTAATGAAAAAAAAAAACTATGCACGAACCGAGACTCGATCCAGCGATCTCGCTACTACTAGACTGGAGCGCTACCGACTGAGCTACGCGGCTTGCTCGAACAGTCGTATAAATTTCATGCCCATAAGCCACTCGCAAAAACTTTAAACTCGATTTTCTCAAAAAGTTCTGAATATGGCGTCGTACGGCTTTACTAAATTACTATTTGGGCCCTCAGCTTTACGTACCATAAATATAAAAAAAAACAAACATCCGATTGGCGAACACTCTCCTTGTAAGCTAATTCTATGTTCTGATCCATCATCTAACTGTTATTTATTAAAATGTGCAAATTGCCCAGGAATTGAAGTGCTCCAAAGCTTTTTAGAAACCTTATTCGATGAGAATGCAGTCGATGAAGTCACGTATAAATATTGGATATCAACTCCCCGTTGTTGCCTTGAAACAATCATCAAGGACTCTTCGGAATTTATTGATATATGTTGTGATCATATTGTTAAACTTTTACCGCATGAATTTATTGCCAAAGAACAATCTGCTTTCATGAAACACACAAAAGAAACTTTGGAAGAAAATGAGTTTTTAGCGATTTGTGATTTTGCTGAGAACTACACATTTGTCATTCAAGATGCACCGTCAGGATTCCACTAGAACAATAACCAAGCAACCATTTTTCCAGTAGTGATCTATTACAAGCAAAACAGTCAACTTACTCATCAAAGCTTAGTTATTATGTCTGATGGAAATAATCATGACGCAATCGCTGTGCATATATACCTTAAAATTATTACCGATTTTATAAAACAATCATTTCCCAATGCAGCCAAAATCTTTTACTTTTCGGATGGTGCCCCGCAGCAATTTAAAAATTTAGATGCTGAATGGCATTATTTTGCTACAGCTCACGGTAAAGGACCATGTGATGGTATTGGAGGAACTATAAAAAGGATTGCGGCGAGAGTAAGCCTTCAACGACCAATCGATAGGCAAATTACGACACCTCAAGAGTTGTATGCATGGGCATCACAACCGAATAGTTTGCCAAATATTGCTGTAAAATTTTCACCTGAACTGGATTATTTAGATGCAAGGGAAAAATTAGATCTAAGATACAAAACAGTCAAGTCAATTGCAGGAACGCACAAAATTCATTCAGTTGTTCCAATGGATAGCGGAAATGTACAGGTTAAAGATTATTCTTGTTCAAATGATGCCCGCATATGTAAAATTTTCAAAAAATTATGAAAATAAATACATACTTTCGTTTAATTGATTATAAATTGATTTAACGACTGTTCATTAATTTTAAACACCTCTTTA
This sequence comes from Gasteruption jaculator, assembly GCA_949825005.1. NCBI lineage: Eukaryota > Metazoa > Arthropoda > Insecta > Hymenoptera > Gasteruptiidae > Gasteruption > Gasteruption jaculator. The sequence goes on from OX463775.1 coordinate 197,725, forward strand.
CCATTACAAATTGTAAAAATTATTCAAAAATAATTAGAAAAATAATATACAGTAACGGAAATTAATATTCATAATGATTAATAGAGAGAAAAAATTTTTCATAAATCTAAAAAAAATAATGGCTTTGGAGGTCCCACGATCGGACCGGCCTGGGAAGTAGTGGAATGAGTAGTACAGGGTGGCCATAAAGTTAGTATCACTTTCAAAATTCGATATCTCAGACACTGTAAGAGAAAACCCTATAATCATATATATCATTTTATTCAGGGTAAAATGGGATTTCTTCCTACATTTTTTCAGATTTTTTGGTGCATTTTGAAAAATCACTTAAATATGACCTTTTTCCTGATTCTACTGGATTTATCGCAAGTATGAACATTTTTGGTCAAGATGACATTTAAATTAGATTATGATAACATAATGTGAAGAAAACGCAACGCCTTATGCTTGAGCTTGATACAATAATTGTCAATTTCAATTGATTTTTGATCACAAAAACATTAAATTATGCGCTAACGTTATGAATAAATGTTTAGGTTAACGATGAAGAAGGGCTTCACTTGGTTCGATTCATCAACTCGAATCCAACTAATGTGGAAAATGAAGGAAGGCGCAGTGAACAAATGTTGCACAATTAGGACGAAATTAAAAGCAAATTTCAGCAAAAAAGAGTAATAAAAAATGAGAACCAAAAATTAAAAAAAAACAATAGAAAGAAAAAACAATAACGAAAAAAAAAACCTCTATCGACGGGCTTCCACCTTGTCGTCGTGATGGAGCTTAAGTTTTACACTCAAAAAATCTACACTATTATTTCTCAATTAGTCAGATTTGAGTTGATGAATCGAACCAAACAAAGCCCTTCTTCATCGCTAACCTTTAAATTTATTCATAACGTTAGCGCATAATTTAATGTTTTCATGATCAAAAATCAATTGAAATTGACAATTATTGTATCAAGCTCATCGTAAGGCGTTGCGCTTTCTTCAGATTATGTTATCATAATCTAATTTAAATGTCATCTTGACCAAAAATGTTCATACTTGCGATAAATCGAGTAGAATCAGGAAAAAGGTCATATTTAAGTGATTTTTCAAAATGCCTAAAAAAATCTGAAAAAATTTAGGAAGAAATTCCATTTTACACTGAATATAATGATATATATGATTATAGGGTTTCCTCTTACGGTGTCTGAGATATCGAATTTTGAAAGTGATACTTACTTTATGGCCACCCTGTAGTTTGCTATAAAAAATTGTGACGAAAATCAAAATATGCAATCACTTTGGAAAATGAGATTAACAATTGAAAACTCAAAAGTCTCATTCAAAAATACTTTCAAAATTTTTTAATATTTTTTTCTAAAGAGTACATGAAAAAACAAAAATTTTGAAAAAAAAAGTTTAAATTTGGACCATTATTGAAAAAGTTATCAGCAAAAAACTAAAAAAAGAGCGATTTTTTTGAAAATTTGATATCTTTTGAACGGGTAATAAAAAAAATCTCAAAATTTACCAGGAAAGGTTTTTCGGTAGGTACTAAAAAATATAAAAAAATTGAGAAAATAAAAAATCAAAATTTTACGAACCGTCCGATTTGGCGTGGAATGCCCCATATATAAAGGGTGATTCAGAATGTTCGCGAATCCTTTTACAGGCATATTCTTCGTGGAGAAATAAGGGACACGTATTTTTGCATTTTGTCCTACGATAAGTAGTTTCCGAGATAATTAACGTTAAATTTGACCAATAACAGGACAGTTCTAAGTCAGAATCAGGAGCGTAGCATATCCGAGAAAAAATGCTTCCGACTCCGGGCCAAATTCATTGCATACCTACATCATATGTAATGTAATACCACCGAAAAGTTCGGTCCAAAACAAAAGATAGTCTGTGTTTAAAATTTTATTTTGCTACAACTATCTTCCTATTTTATCGACGGTAGGTGTCGAAGTTTCATATTCTTCTCGTAATTAAAGCATACGATTAAAAAGTATAATTTCAGAGCCAGAACAAGATAATTTTAATCGATATCACAAAATGTTTATTCATTGGATGGACATTGCGGTAGCGATAAAGATCATATACGGCATCAACAGATTCACTAAGCTGAATTTGTTGTTTGCTCGCATAAAAGCAGCGTCGTATAAAAAAGCCGGTAATATTTGGGAAATCAAGATCGTACCCCAAATATTACCCGCCAATACAAGCTTACGATCTGTGAGGAAACATGTGCCCAAAGTACATGCAATGTTTTTGCGACACTTTGAGGAGATGAAGGAGTTCCTCAAGCAACAGCCGTGAATCCGATGCATTAATCGGCCCTTTTCAGGGCCACAAAATCATACTAAACCATAAGAAAATCCATACGTTTTTTACGCTGTTTTAAGCAGCAGTATTTATTTTTTTTAAAGGTTGAAAACTAACGACGTTTGTATGATTTTCGTAGGAATAGATTTTTAAAGGGATTGAATACATTTTGATTTTGAGAAATGAAACATTTCTTGCTCTCCTGCAAGGAGACGAATTTTTTATGGAAAACTGAGACTCGTTTCACTCACAATTCGGGATACTTTCTAGTCAAAAAAGAAACATTTATCCCTTTTCAATGCTGTAGCATTTTTTTTGGAAGGCTGAAAATACATCGCAAAGTGTAATTTTACGTTCCAAAACAACTATTGTTCGATTTTTGAGGAAACGAATTTTTGAAGGATTCTGAGATTCATCTAACCTACAATTTGGGGTACTTTTTAGTTAAAAAATAAGCTTTTCTCTCTTCTGTAAGCCACAGCATTTTTTTGGAGGGCTGAAAATAAATGGAAAGGCGTAATACCATGTTTCGAAACGAACATTCATTCATTTTTTGGAGAACGGATTTTTAAGGGTGTCTCAGATCTGTTTTACCTACAATTCGAGGTTATCCAAAAAAGAGACGTATCTCGCTACTGCGAGAGGCGACATTTTTTTGGAAGCTTGAAAATGCACCGGAAGGTGTATTTTCAAGATTCCAAAAAAATGCTTGAAAATGCACCGGAAGGTGTGTTTTCAAGCTTCCAAAAAAATATCGCCTCTTGCAGTAGCGTGATACGTCTCTTTTTTGGATAAAAATTTCCTCGAATTGTAGGTAAAACACATCTGAGACACCCTTAAAAAATCCGTTCCCCGAAAAATGAATGAATGTTCGTTTCGAAACATGTTATTACGCGTTTCCATTTATTTTCAGCCCTACAAAAAAATGCTGTGGCTTACAGAATACAGAAAAGCTTATTTTTTGACTAAAAAGTATCCCAAATTGTAGGTGAGATGAATCTCAGAATCCTTGAAAAATTCGTTCCCTCAAAAATCGAAAATCGGTCGTTCTGGAACATGAAATTACACCTTCCGGTGCATTTTCAACCTTCCAAAAAAATGCCGCCTCTCGCAGTAGCGAGATACGTCTCTTTTTTGGATAAAAATTTCCTCGAATTGCAGGTAAAACAGATCTGAGACACCCTTAAAAAATCCGTTCCCTGAAAATTGAATGAATCTTCGTTTCGAAACATGGGATTACGCCCTTCCATTTATTTTCAGCCCTCCAAAAAAATGCTGTGGCTTACAGAAGAGAGAAAAGTTAATTTTTTTATTAAAAAGTACCCCAAATTGTAGGTGAGATAAATCTAAGAATCCTTCAAAAATTCGTTTCCTCAAAAATCGAAGAATAGTCGTTTTGGAACGTAAAATTACACCTAGCGATGTATTTTTAGCCTTCCAAAAAAATGCTACAGCATGGAAAAGGAATAAATGTTTCTTTTTTGACTAGAAAGTATCCCGAATTGTAAGTGAAACGAATCTCAGTTTTCCATAAAAAATTCGTCTCCTTGCAGGAGAGCAAGAAATGTTTCATTTCTTAAAACCAAAATGTTACGTCTAAAGTTGGGGTATCGAATGGTCGTTCGAGAGCAACTCAAGACTCACTTTCCATTTTAGAATCGATATCCATAATACCGATTCAGGGATAGGAAATTGTTGGAATAAGACAACTGATTAGGATTTTTAGAAATATATGTATATTCTTGATAACGTCTTTCCTCTACTTCCTCAGAAATGTACGTTTGGAAATAACCTAATTGTTAACTTTATTAATACATATATATATATACAATAAAAATTTGGAAACAATGGTTTCGGGGTCTTCGTTTTAACTATATAAAAACAACTTGCTTAATTGGTCATAAGGTTCAAGGAATTATCTTAATTATACAATATCGGTTTACAACCTAAAGATTCCTTTCCTGAAACGACGTAAATGGCACATCTAAATTATTAAATAATCTATAAATTTTAACATTACATCTGAACTGGACCCTGTATTATTATCCTAGAGTGTTCAGAGTTCAAAGTGTTCGAGGATGCAGTATTCTGCCCCCGATCCTAAATGGTCTCTAAAATACGATACTGAATAGTATGGGGTCAGTGACCCGACCCTAAGCCGGAATCGGATGCGGTCGAGTCCCGAACACCGGAGGATGCTAAAGAGGGACCTCCTTAATAAGGTGCCCTTTTTAATCCGGACCTCGTAGTAGGAGACTTCCAGATTTTCATCCCCCTCGAAACTGCTGTTCTCCGGGGTGGGAGGAGGTCCAGGAACGATCTTGTAGTATCGGTCTTCGGGATACAAGTCCCGGTAGGAAGGAAGAGGGAGAGGATTGTAGGTGGAGGCCGATGGAGTTGGTACGTCGGGACTAGCCGGGGATTCAGGGATTGAACAGGGAAGGAGCTGAGGGAGGTTGGAGGTGGAGGTTGACGGAAGGGGGTTGTCAGGACTAGCCGGGGATTCAGGGATCGGACGGGGAAGGAGCTGAGGGAGGTTGGAGGTGGACGGGATCGGACGGGGAAGGAGCTGAGGGGAGTTGGAGGTGGATGGGATCGGCTGGTCAGGATTTGGGAGAGGGATAATCGGGATTTGGACCAGGATCGGACTGGACCGACGGGGGGCTGGAGAGGAGGCGGGAGCTACAGGCGTAGGTGCCGAGGGACGGGGGTTGGGGATTCGAATGCGGATGGAAGAAGGAACCCTCCCTAACACCCCGACCTCCAGGACCGACTCGTCATCCGACTCGGCAGAAGGGGACCCCACTTGAAGCTGGGGTGGTGGATACGCTGGAGCACGGGTGGTCGAGATGCCCGACAATGACGGCGAATTGGGCCCGTGAATCCGGAACTCGGGACCCCCTTGATTGATCTTCGCCAACCAGGCTGCTCCCCTCTTGGCGGAGTAGCGGAGTTTGGCGGGGCGTTTCCTCTTCGGAGGCACTAAAGCGGGACAAGTCCTAAATGTATTCGGGTGGACTAACACTACTTAGAGAAAGCACCCCAAGAGAAAGGATTGAGAATACCAGAACGAGAGAGAAGATCCCCAACGAAGTTTAAAAGAGTGTTAGAAGAAAGAGTCGATGGGGTTGAATTGTTATAGGAGACGCCCGATCAGAGTGAAGAGACAAACATCATGCCACCAAATACGCTTATCTATTCACGGGAAGGGGACAGTGGGGAGATAATTAGAAATAGAAATAAAAGGGACGAACTGGATTCACCCATCCGTCCACTTTTAAGGAAGTAGAAATAGATTTAGTAAGAGTAAGGGAACGAACCGGATACACCTATCCGTTCACCCTTGGAAAATAGGATTAGAAATGGAAGTAAAGGGCACGAACTGGATACACCTATCCGTCCACTTTTAAGGAAAATAGAATTAGGAATAGATAGATAGATAGATATATTTATGACCTAGAAGATCTGTAGGTCAAAATAAGAGTACAGTAGTTTTCAATACATAGAGTAAATACATGGAGTAAGAAGTTAATGACAATACTAGTAGAGTAACGCAATAATAGTACAAGTGGTAGTAAAAGATAAAGTATATAGCATAAAGATAGATAATACAAAATAAGTTGAAGTAGCGAAGACGAAATGCACAAGATGCGAAGTAGAGCACAAATAGTATGAGAAAATATAATGTGAATATGTTATGTAATAAGATAAGGATTTAGAGACAGTAAGCAAGCAGCTCAGTTTTGAGGTAGCTCAACCTGTGGATCTTGGTGAGGCTCCTCTTCGCGTTCGTGCAATTCCTCAAGCTCTCTATTGAGCAAGTAGCCATGCAGTCCACTTTTGAAGGAGTTGATTGATGGGGCGGATCGGAGATCGGCAGGTAAAGAGTGCCAAAAATAGATGGCGGAGACGAAAAAAGAGTTGCGAAGCGACTCTGTACGGAAGGGAGGAACTACAAAAGGGAGCTGAGTAGCGGTTAATCTATCAGCTCGACGGATATTGGGGTCTGGGGATACAAATCTTTCAATTTGGTAAGGCGGGTTGCCTGTGGCCAGGATCCGGTAGAGCGTAGTTCCCAAAAAGTAAAGTCTCCTGTTCTCAAGCGACATCCACTCAAGCCTGCCTAAACGGTACGGTGAGATATGCTCGTCGCGCCTAAGGTCAAAAATGAACCTGACACAGGCATTAAAAACACGCTGGAGTTTAAGCTGAAGAATCCCAGACAGGCCAGCATAGACAAGGCAGCAGTAGTCGAAAATGGGAAAAATCAGGGTTTTGATTAAGAAGTAGAATTAGAAGTAGAATTAGAAGTAGAAATAAAAAGGACGAACTGGATACACCTATCCGTTCACCTTTGGAAAATAGGAAGTAAAGGGGACGAACTGGGTACACCTATCCGTCCACTTTTAAGGAAATAGGAATAGATTTAGTAAGAGTTAGGGAACGAACCGGATACACCTATCCGTTCACCCTTGGAAAATAGAATTAGAAATAGAAGTAAAAGGGACGAACTGGATACACCTATCCATCCACTTTTAAGGAAATAGAAATAGATTTAGTAAGAGAAAGGGACGAACTGGATACACCTATCCGTCCACTTTTAAGGAAATAGATTTAGTAAGAGTAAGGGAACGAACTGGATACACCTATCCGTTCACCTTTGGAAAATAGGATAGAAGTAGAATTGGAAATAGACATAAAAGGGACGAACTGGATACACCTATCCGTCCACTTTTGAGGAAATAGAAATAGATTTAGTAAGAGAAAGGGAACGAACCGGATACACCTATCCGTTCACCTTTGAAAAATAGAATTAGAAATAGAAGTAAAAGGGACGAACTGGATACACCTATCCGTCCACTTTTAAGGAAATATGTTAGAGATGGAAATGAAATACAGATAGAATTGAAACATAGATTCGAGATAGGAATGGAGCTGAAGTGGAAATAAGATCGAGTTAGTGTAGAGCTGGATGCAGAAAGTGTTCAGGATTGAAACAGAATTCGATGTGAAAAAGGAATAAAAAGATGGAAATAAAGTTTAAATTTGAAATAAGACTTGAAATAGAATCAGGATATGAGTTGCACAAAACAGAGGTCGAATAGATTTAGCGTTCGATTTAGAGTTTGAAATAAGAATTGAAATTAGAAACATGAATAGTAATAACATCAAAAAAATGATGGAAGAGAGTTATTAATTTGATAATGGAAATCTTTTACTTACTTTTAACTTCGGCGAGCTTGGTGGTTGAGCCTGGAGTAGTAGTGGAGCCCCTGGGACGTGGTTCGGCCAAGTCGATGGTCAGCGTCCCGTCCTGATGATATGGTTCAGGGTGGAGTTGGTGAAAAAAATTGAAACTACACTACACTCCGATTTATATTCAAACAATGTTTATTTTCTCAATTAAATTGTCTTTGCACTCGTACACGATAGTGGGGCCCGAGTGCGCTTTCGGCTTTTATTCAAAAGAACGTGAAGGTGTCGAAGTGAAAAATTCGCTGTGCGTAAGTTTTGTTTAGGTTGGCGATACTTGGTGAAACCGAGAGATCGACTGATGCCGAACTTGCGCTCCCGTTAATACTTATAATAATTTTACTTGGACTTCTCCACAAAAAACGCCCATCGTTCCCCATTGGGCAAACTAATCTTTTGAGATTTCTATTGGACCCAAGTTATAGGGTAGGGGTTTTACATTTAGCGATGGAAAGGGCTCTTTGGAATTTCTTTTGGTGGGGCATTTTGTAAATAGAGTTGATAATTTGCCAAGTGACAATCTCGATTTTATGAGTTTAGGAAGTTTATGATTTAGGAAGTCTCGGGTTTACCGAGAGAGATTTCCCCGACTCATTGCACGTGATGGTCACTTGGAACTCATTCATATTACAGAGGAGAAAAAAAAAGAGAGATCCTTCCATTGTTCGCCTCCTTGGTTTCCTTTGTTATGTCTTCTCGAAAGATTTCTCGAGAAGTCATACCGCCCTTATCTATTCGAGACAAATTCCGTTCGAGATCTCAACGAGAGTTACGTATACGTAACAATGTATTCAATCCCTTTAAAAATCTATTCCTACGAAAATCATACAAACGTCGTTAGTTTTCAACCTTTAAACAAAATAAATACTGCTGCTTAAAACAGCGTAAAAAACGTATGGATTTTCTTATGTTTTAGTATGATTTTGTGGCTCTGAAAAGGGCCGATTAATGCATCGGATTCACGGCTGTTGCTTGAGGAACTCCTTCATCTCCTCAAAGTGTCGCAAAAACATTGCATGTACTTTGGGCACATGTTTCTTCACAGATCGTAAGCTTGTATTGGCGGGTACTATTTGGGGTACGAGCTTGATTTCCCAAATATTACCGGCTTTTTTATACGACGCTGCTTTTATGCGAGCAAACAACAAATTCAGCTTAGTGAATCTGTTGACGCCGTATACGATCTTTATCGCTACCGCAATGTCCATCCAATGAATAAACATTTTGTGATATCGATTAAAATTATTTTGTTCTGTCTCTGAAATTATACTTTTTAATCGTATGCTTTAATTACGAGAAGAATTTGAAACCTCGACACCTACCGTCGATAAAATAGGAAGATAGTTGTAGCAAAATAAAACTTTAAACACAGACTATCTTTTGTTTTGGAACGAACTTTTCGGTGGTATTGCATTACAGATGATGTAGGTATGCAATGAATTTGGCCCGGAATCGGGAACATTTTTTCTCGGATATGCTACGCTCCTGGTTCTGACTTATTGTTAGAACTGTCCTGTTATTGGTCAACTTTAACATTAATTATCTCGGAAACTACCTATCGTAGGACAAAATGCAAAAATACGTGTCCCTTATTTTTCCACGAAGAATATGCCTGTAGGATTCGCGATCATTCTGAATCACCCTGTATATACATTGTAGCGCAACTCCCGGTAGTTTGCGACCGTGGTAACGAAAGGGGAGTTGCTGCTGCAAATTTCCACGCTCACGGAAATTATGAAATAGAGAGTGGTATCGAAAGGAAGGAAGTCGGGAAGTTGGGCGCTAGTCCGATGATTCGGACGCGGATTTTCCCTTTACAAAATTTATCAGATATCAACGAGAAATCAAATCAAGTTGCAGCAAATTAATTTCAAGTTTCTTGTTAGGCAAGCGCGCGTTATTTGGTAAAATTTGTCAAGACTCGCTGCTAATTCTAAGTTATCCTTGTTGGATTCTCTTACATTTAATTGAGTTTTGTTTTCGAATACCTATGTTCACATTATGGTGTTTTCAAACCAAGAAGCATTTGACATGTTGATGGTGCTGGGGGAGTGCCACCAGAATTTCCGAGCTGCTGCGCGTCTTTATGCGGAAAGATATCCAGGTCGTCCTCGTCAATCTCGCCATGTTTTCAGGCATTGGCAGCAAGAATTATTAGGAATGGTGTAGTGCAACCAACTCATAACCGAGGAAACCGCATTACGAGACTCGTCAGAAACGAAAGGGCGATTGATGTTCTTGCAGCGGTGTCTTTGGATCCTCAAGTTTCTACAACCAGGTTTGCAAGGGATTCTGGAATATGTGCTTCGTTGGTTTGGAGAATTTTGAATGATAATGATTTACATCCATATCACATAAATCTTCACCAGGCGCTAAGTCAAGACGATTTCCAGACCCGTGTCGCTTTTTGCAACTGGTATATAAACCAAGATCTGCACTTTTCACGCAAAATTCTGTGGACTGATGAAGCTACATTCAAAGTTAACGGGGAGGTCAACATCCACAATGCTCATTATTGGTCTACCGAAAACCCTCATTGGCTGCCCGAGGTGGATAATCAGCATCTGTGGAGTGTTAACACGTGGTGTGGCATCTTCGGAGGACAAATCATTGAACCTTATTTTTGCAACCAAGCATTGAACGGAGTACTGTATGCAAATTTCCTTGAAAATGCACTGCCAGAACTTCTCGAAGATGTTCCTCTTGGTACACGACTGGCAATGTGGTTCCAACAGAATGGTTATCCTGCACATTTTTCAATGGTGGCCAGGCGTAGATTAAGCCAAATTTTTTCTAATCGCTGGATTGGATGAGCAGGACCAGCAGCATGGCCTCCCCGCTCGCCTGATTTGTTACACCTTAATTTTTATTTTTGGGGTCGCATCAAGGACATCGTTTACCAGGAGCGTCCAACGACAAGGGGAAATATGATGCAGCGGATTAAGGCAGCCTGCCAATCATTGAGAAATGCTGAGGTACTTCGAGCTGTCGACAGTGTTAGGAGAAGGTCCCAAATGTGTTTGGACCAAGGTGGGAGGCAATTTAAACATCTTTATATTTTTTTTTAACATAACTTTGAAACGGTAGCAGGAATAAAAAAATGTTTCAGACAAAATTTGTTTCTTTTCAAAAGTACTATCCAATGATATCAAATTTGACCTATGTTCCCATTAAAAATTCCAGAGCTAATCCCGGTTTCTCCCATTTCCCGAATTATCCAGGAATCGGGAGAACCACCATTCGATTCCTCACTAGTGGTTTTATAGTACAAATTTTTTTCTCGGAAAGCTCCGATGCACCGTTCTCGAAAAAAAGCCTGGTACGGGTGCTCTGAAGAACCCTGTATACAATTTAATACAAATGTGGATAATAAATAATCGAATGAACGGACACATAAGTAATTAAATAAATTAAGTAAATAAATAAATAAATAAATAAATACTGTGACGTGGCATTTGGCCACCTGTTCAGGTGGAGACTTTTCTTTCTTTCTTTTTCTTTCTATTACTTCTTATCTTTATTTTTTTATCAACTATTTTTTTATTATTATTATTACAAATGACTTTTGACTGGCGGCTATGGCTGAGTCCAGGGATCTTCCTGAGAAGAGGGGGACCCTACATTCTTAGTCAGGCGAAATTTTGATGTTTTTTTTGCGTTTTTCTTTTTTTGGACTATTTTGTACTATATTGTTTTTTTTATGAATCATTTTATTATCATGTCATTTTCTTCTGGTGCGTACCATATCGAAACGATTGTATTGTATTCTTTTTCTTTGTGTGCGCTATCTCTATGATTTAAGAATGTTTTTCAGGGATTTATTGCGTTATTTTTGCGAAACCGTGAGCGTTTATTTTTAGCTCCATGTAAGAATAGGTGAGAGCACAGCTTCCCTTTTCCCCTACTTTGAAACCTTTTTTTTTTCTTTTCTCTTGTTTTTTTCCTCGCGAATTTCCTCCTTTTTTTGAACCCTAAGGAATTATTCCCGTTCCGGTACCCTCGTTTGCGGATCCCTAATCGCCGGATGGCGACAAATCAAGGTCTACGCCGATAAGGAAGGCTCACCGGCGCCGAGTCCTTGGATAAGGAAGAGACCCAGTAGCGGTTATCGACCCGAAGATCTAGCGGGAAAGAGGTCAACACTTCATGGCCTAATTGAATAGCGGACCCCCCTCCCTGGAAGGGGAAATTGGAGCATGGAGGTCCCGCAAATTAGCGGCGACCTCCAGAAATACTTGGACCGACGAGCCGTGCCTTAAACGAATTTTTTATTGCTGTTTTTGAGAGTGCCGTGCCGGAGTGCAATTTAAGAGGCCCCTTTTTTTCGCCCGAGTGGATTTGTTGCCCTTACCGGGTGTTGGAGAAGTGCCTAGAGCCGCCTGTCCTAGAGTGGAGGTACAGTGCCCGAACGCACACGACGATCGACAAGACATCCGGCGAAAAAGGTAGCGAGAAGAGTACCGTACCCTTTCTCGTTTCTATTCCCTCTTTATTGTTTTTTTTCTTTTTCTTTCTTTTTCTTCTCTTTTCCTCTTGTTCTTCCCTTGTAACATTTTCTAGTTTCCTCCCCTTACCGCTCTCGTTGAGCCCCCATCGCGCCTTTTTTTTTATTCCCCCTTATTGATTACTCCCTTTGATCTTTTGCTGTGCACCCTTTCGCCCGTGTTGTAACACGGTTTCGCGTTTTTCTCTTTTTGGCGAATAAATTTTTTTTCTCTTCCTTGTTTCTTTTCTTTCTCTTTTTTTGTGTGAGTAGGTATGCTATGCCGTTTCTAACCCAGGTGCTCTCAGGGGAGGTGAAGGGTTGAACGGGGAAGTAAGAATTCGGTATTCTGAAGGGGGGTGGAGTAATTAGGTGGGCGTTTCTAAATCAGGTGTTCTGAGGGGGGTTAAGAAGGTGGATTTTTTTTGTGGGGGTACGGTGGATTTTTCCCTGGTGTAGTGAGTATGTTAATTTTTTCGGGAAAAAATGTACATCTTGATTTTTTCCTTGTGTTTACGTAATCATCATTACTCATGTGGGGGGGGGGGGGGGGAGTACGGTGGATCTTCCTTGTATTTTTTTTCCCTGCTTTAGTGAGTATGCTGCTTTTTTCGAGAGAGAAAATTTGCATCTCATTTTTTCCCTTGTGTTTAGGTATTCATCATATCTCGATTTTTTCCTTGTGTTTACATATTCATATCTCCATTTTCTCCTTCTGTTTACATATCCATCATTACCCATTAATTGTATTGACTTAGCAGCTTGGTTGTCACTGCTAGGAAGTTTCTATTTTTATAACTTTTTTTTAAAAGGAAAAACATTCCGCAATTGATATCACTGTTTTTTTGAATTGATTTGAAGCTGTTTTTGCAATAATGTCTTCATCGAATACTGGATATGTTGATTTTTTTTCCATATCTCTTGTAGCATGTTTGATGTCTAGAACAGGTTTCACGCGTGTCGCCCAATAGTGGGAATGCTCTCTCTCTCTCTCTGTCTCTCTCTCTGACAAACAACTTACTGCATTGAATAACCTGACACAGATTGTAAATACTGTAGCGGGACTACCGTTGATTGTAGCCACGGAAAATTTACAAAAAAAAAGAAACCAAATTTTACCGGCAGTCCCGGCAACAAACTTCCACACTCAGAAGTATGAGGAAGTTACAAAAAAAAGGAAACAAAACGAAAGAATCTAATTAAAAAAAAAAGGAAGGTTGGGCGCCAGTCCGTTTCCGGACACGGAATTCTTCTGAGGGGGCCCAAACTAACTCAGGAAGGGCAATGAGACCCCTCAGAGGGAATCCGTTGTTTGGACAAAAATGAAATAAGAAAGGTCCAAACGACTTCTTACTATGTTCTCTGATTTTATTCACAAAATTTCGCGGGAGTTAATTTCTAATACAATAAACCGAAATTTATGCTATCACGAATATCATATGAAAGAAACACAAAGAAAATAGAGAGGTGAGAACAATAGTAAAGTTTCAGTTAATTACAAAAGCGTGATCACCGAATACACTAGATTTCACAAGTCACGAATCAACTATCGTAATCGAACAAACGTATTTTTCTCAAAATCTTAATCCTAATCGATTTAACCGAAAACACTCGGAACTACAAATGAAAGAGAACAATTTAACAATTGATAATCAACAATTATGTTTTAACGAAAGGTTCAGCAAAGGTAGTTTGAAACGAAATAAGGTAGACGGGAGTTTCTCAAAAGGAAGATGATTTTGAGTCCGTAACGGACTTCCAAGATTTCCAACAAATACAGAAATTAGTCAGGATGTTACCTGGGGAGACTTGCCAAGAATTCTCATACAGGAGAAGAACTGCACTCACCGCAGGGACGTCCTTCCACACGAAAGTGAATAATTCCCAATTTCTCCAACGAAAGGATTTCCAAAAATTTCTCCGGACCCAAGAATTTCGATGATGTCGACACGTCGAGCGCTCAAGAATCTCTCTCATTTTTGGAAGTGTCCTCTTCACGTGCCTCGATAGCGCCATCCTTGAGTTATAGCGGATTCCGGAATTATTATTCTCAGGGAGTAATTAGGATATTATCTCCCCATTTTCCGTTATCGACCGGTCATCCGTGTAGATCGCTAGATGGCCTTAGACGATCGAGCGAGGGCATTGTTGTCCTTGTTGCTCCCGAAAGTTAGCCCTATCGGTCTCTGTCTCTCCGATAGTGCTGTCAAGAGTACGGTAGGACTTTGGCACAGGAGTCTTCCTTCCTTCTTCGTTGCTCCTAATGTCGCAGGCGAGATCCTCTTCGTCTTCTTCATTTCTCCTCTTTGTGCGGGTCTCCGTATGAGTCCCTTGGCAAGGGGACGTAGAGGAAAGGAAGTAGGTACGGGAATGTCGATAGGAAATTATACAATTTAGATTTGCAATACAAAAACATAATTCAAAATATAATGATAATAATAATCTCAATACTTCCTTGTGTTTTCGGGGAGATTCCTGAGCGTTTGCACGTTTCTAAATCTCAACCCGAAATTATTTCAATGCACTAATTTTTAGCTGAAAACAAAGAATTCTTCGAAAACGTTAAAGATATCGTAAATTATCAAAAACAATAATAATCATAGTAACTGGAGAAAATCTCCACGTTACAATACTCATGAGAGTAGACTCTCCCAGGTTGAAACTGATCTCAACCTACTGCGATCAAAGGTTGATAATATTTCAAACCTTGTCTCCCCTGATTCGCTTAATCCAGCTTCCTACTCCAACGCAAATCTCCAAATGTCTCATAGCAATAATCTGGGTCTTGGTGACTCATCCGCAGGCGGTGCATGTGCCAGAGAGCTGATTGTGGCAATGATGTTCTTAGTGATAGGGAATTGAAGAAGCGCTCTCGGACAGGAACTGGAGCTAATCCCAGTGAAGTTTCGGATGTGAATCGTTCAGTGAATGGCCCCAGAAAATTAACATTGATTGTAGCTTTTCAAAAATTGCGCAGTAAGAGATTTTCTGCTCAGTAAAAAGAGGAAGTTTGGCAGATTGGAGATGGATAACATCTTTCCAGGTACTGGCTCTGGTGCCATTAACTTGAATGAAATGCTTCCATCCACAATGTACAAGACCCTACTTGAAACAAAGGTGGCAGCGAAGCCTAGGGGCTATCGTTTTGTGTGGGTGCGAAATGGTTTGATCCATGTAAGGAAGTGTGATGGCAGTGATATAATCTATATAACTAAACCTGATGATTTACAAAATTTGATATGACTACCTATTGTACCTTTGTCCCTGTCCACCATTACACGTACAGCCAATCGAACCGATGATGTTTCTAGCATTTCTTTTTCTGTATTTAATGCAAATTCTCTTACTGGTTACATTGACTACACTTTGGCTCATTTTTCTCTGAATTTCTCCCATGTCATTTGCGTTACGGAATCATGGCTTCACTCCAACATTGATGATGCTTCTGTAGCAATCAATGATTATGTCCTAATTCGCAATGATAGGGAAGGTGTGATTGGGGGCGGAGTAGCGTGTTACTGCCATAAAACTGTTAAGATTCGTTTTTTGTTCTTTTCTCCCTCTCTTTACACAGCAATGCCTGAATACCTTCTTCTGGAACTTTGAGTCAATAGTAACCCTCCATTTCTCTTGGCTATTGTTTATCGTCCTCCTGATATCGGTGTATCCAAATTGTCCGTTTTCTTTGAAGACTTTTACAGCTACTCCATAAAGTACTCCAATATTATTATAACTGGCGACCTAAATTGCAATATGCTGACTGACAATACTAATGCGAAATATCTCAGGGATTTCATTTTGAGCAATTCATTCTTTTTGATCCCCACAGGTGCCTCTTTTCACTTACACAATTATGAATCATGGCTTGATGTTGCCGTTGTGGACTCTGAAAGTAAAATTTGCTCATTTAAAAAATCTGATTCTCCATTCATCGCAAATTATGATATGCTTTCGTTTGATTACATTTCATCTCCTCCTGCTCAGGGTAATCGTCGGCTACGTCGTGATTTTTCCAAATTCGATCCTGAAACTTTTGCCACATCGTTCACATCTTATTATTTAGCTGTCAATGTTTTTGATGATGCTGATGTCAATTCTAAAGTTTCTAGCTTCACTGAGTCCCTCTGTCAGTCTCTTAACGCTGTCGCTCCACTTCGAGTCGTACCAGCTGTTAGAAAGAGGCCTCCGTGGCTGACACCTAACGTTCTTGGAATAATTAAAAAGAAAAGTGCTCTCTTCAAATCTGCCAAGAGATCTGGATCAGAATCTAAGTATAATGCATATCGGATCTTCCGGGATTATACTCAAAATGAGGTGAAGAGAGCGAAAGAGAGCTTCTTTTGTGTGCGACTTTGTCAAGCGCAGGACTCTAAATCATTGTGGCAATTATTGGGATCGCTCAATCTCGTAAAATCAACATTAAACTCTCCTCTCAATTTTTTCTCAATGGATGAACTGAACTTACATTTCTCTTCAGTGGCATTTAGTGCACCTGAATGTTCAGTTCAGGAACTTAATTCTATTCTCGCAAGCACGAACACATCTTCATCCACCTTTCACTTTGAGACAATATATGAAAATGATGTTGTGCGTGCCATTAAGCAGGGGAACACTGGATCGTCTTCACATGGACATGATGGTATCTCCCTTCGTGTTGTCTTTCAACTGACTTCTATACTAGTTCCGCATTTGACCTGCATTTCTAACCAATCCATCACTGAAGGACTTTTTCCCGAATCATGGAAGCAGGCATATACCCGTCCTTTATGCAAGATTAGTAGACCGCTTTCTCCTTCTGATACTAGGCCCATTGCCAATATATCTGAATTGTCTAAGATCTTTGAAAGAATAATCTATTCACAAATCTATGAATTTCTAGATTCAAGCAACCTACTTGATCCTAGAGAGTCCGGTTTTCGGTGTGGATATAGTACTCAATCTGCAGTGTTGAGGTTGACGGATGATATCAGGGAGGCTGAAGATAAAAGACAGATTACCATTCTAATATCTTTTGATTTCTCAAAAGCCTTTGATAGAGCTCCACATTCTCAACTGCTAGCTAAACTTGCTAAAATTGGACTGAATGATTGTGCTTTAAGGTGGTTTCACAGCTACCTTACTGGTAGACGCATTGCTGTCACAAATTCCGAAGGTACAATAGCCCGCACGAAAGTTGTCCCTCCTCTAGCGCCGCGAAGCGGAACATCGCGAACTAGATGCGCTCGGCGAAAATAAGCAGGCGAATTACTTGGTCGAATGCTAGGTTCATGGTCGACGATACGAAAATTTCAAGCACAGGTCCGGCGCATGTGTTTTTATCGGGTGGGTCGGAACCCGATTTCACCAGGGTTTCCAACCCGACCTCACCGATTTCAATAATTTTTTTATATGATGTAATACTCGAACAAATAAGGGACACGTATTTTTTTTTATGTGCTGACATCCACTTTAAAGGGGGTAACCCCCCCTCCCCCCCAAAGTTTTATTCGAAAATCGTTTTTTTTTTATCATATCTCGGCTTCTAATAAATATTTTTCAATAAAATAAAGTGGAAAATATTTATCATAAGAAGTCGAAGATATTAGGTGTGTTTATGACCCAAGGGGTTGCAACCCTTTATTTTATATTTAAAGACAACTCGATTTTCTATGCTTTTTTTCTTCATATAAACCAGAGTATGAACTGAAAAAAAATAAAGAAAAGCATTTCCGTTTACTCTATCGAATAATACAGTTGTCGTGTTTCAGGACTTCTTACGCAGTCGCCCCCGCATACCGTAAACTACCCCTTAAAGTAATACAGCGCATATAAATGATGAAAAAAAATTTTTTCTCTAAAACTACTTATATTTAATATGCTAGTAAAATATAATATTCTTTTAATATTATATTAGAGTTACTTTTTATAACTATTACTATAGTTGCTCATTATTATCATTATTATTATTATTATTACTATGGCTTTTTAACGACAAAACTATAAATATTTAAATTTTATTTTAAATATTAAAATTCACAAAATAATAATAATAATGATAATAATGAGCAGCTATAACAACTACAATATATTATAATTTGTTAAAAATTTATGAACTTTTTTCAATTCATTAATTCATTATTTTGTTTATTAAATATTCCAATCTCATCAAAGTCGTTGATTGATAAATTTTGAAGTCATCAAATTCTAAAAAATTTAGAAGATTTTTACAGATCAACCAAGATACCGATTTGTAATTTTTTTTTAGAAATTCGAGAAATTCCTTCAAAGGGTATAGCCGAATAAGCATGATAAACGTGCCCCTAAACCAAATTGAACTTATGTTACGTCAATCGAAAGAGCTTTCTAGGAAATCCATTTCCACGAAGTTTTAACCACCTACCCTTATTACTAGGGTAGTTATTAAGCGAATCATGATTTACAGTTTAAACTTAATTTCGTTTTTTCTATTCCAGCAAAAATTATGAAAAAAATCTGCAATACTGTAATTAGTATGTTATATACAATGAAGTTTTTTCAGAATTTTTTGCTGAAAAATTTATTTTTCAAAAATTACCAAAGTTTTAATATTCAATGTTTTAGTTGAAATTATCAAGTGACAAACTTGATATTTTTATGGTAGAAGCTTTTTTTAATGTCTACTAATTCCTAATTTTTCCAGATTTTTGGAAGTGGTGCAACAAAATGAAAAAAATTAAAAATTACTTTTTTCTCATTTCACTGTGTTTGTCAACTATTAGTCAAGGTTGTTAATCTTGGCAATTTTCTTTGATATAAGTGAGAAACTAATAAGTAATGATGGTTCGAACTATTTACTACACAACAATATCTTCAAATGTAAAAACAAGATGAATCCGTTCAGAGTAACGTATATTTCTGGTATTATGATTATACTGTAAGAAATATACATGTTTTAAACTATTGCGAATAGTTTTTTTATTTTTTAAATGCCATGTGTTTGATAAAATGAACATTTCAATTCTACCAACTGTTACAAATACTTTTTTATATTTAAATTATTGGGTTGACAACCAAGTAATTGCGGATTTTGTCATTTATTTGCTTTGAAAAATCCGCAATTACTTAGTTGCTAACCCAATATATGTGTTAGATAAAATAAGTAATTCAAACCCACCAACTATTATGATCAGTTTTTTATTTTACAAATGTGCGTCATAGTCGACTCCAGTTCGATATTTCTTAATGAAAAAATTTGGACACACTACTCAAAACAAGATGAATCCGTTCAGAGTAACGTATATTTCTGGTATTATGATTATACTGTAAGAAATATACATGTTTTAAACTATTGCGAATAGTTTTTTTATTTTTTAAATGCCATGTGTTTGATAAAATGAACATTTCAATTCTACCAACTGTTACAAATACTTTTTTATATTTAAATTATTGGGTTGACAACCAAGTAATTGCGGATTTTGTCATTTATTTGCTTTGAAAAATCCGCAATTACTTAGTTGCTAACCCAATATATGTGTTAGATAAAATAAGTAATTCAAACCCACCAACTATTATGATCAGTTTTTTATTTTACAAATGTGCGTCATAGTCGACTCCAGTTCGATATTTCTTAATGAAAAAATTTGGACACACTACTCAAATATTTTGATATATATATCAAAATATTTTTAAAAGTTCGATAGATTCAATCATTTTTTCTATCCTAAAAAAATTCTCAAAAACAAATGCTTTTTTAGGCCTCCTAATTCAGTATACCCTCTTAAAAATCAAAAAACTGCTCGTAACAGTTTATAGAATTGAAATATTTATTGTATCAAACACATGGCATTTAAAAAATGAAAAAACTGCTCGTAATAGTTGGTAAAATTGAAATACTTATTTAAGTAATATAAAATATGTATATTTCTTGCAGTATAATCATAATACCAGAAATATACGTTACTTTCAACGGATTCGTCTTGTTTTTACATTTGAAGATATTGTTGTGCAGTAAATAGTTCGATCTATCATTACTAATTAATTTCTCACTTATATCAAAAAGAATTGCCAAGATTAACAACCTTGAGTAATAGGTTCTTCTATACACAGTAAAATGAGAAAAAAGTAATTTTTAATTTTTTTCATTTTGTTGCACTATTCCCAAAAATCTGGAAAAATTATTATATATTAATTTTAATTAACCCCTTGCACTACGCTGAAATTCGCAAGAAGCCGTGCCTAACTGTGCACTCGAATGGTCGCGAAAAGAGGCGAAGTGGCGGAGCCCGAGTGTTGGAACTTGTGAAATTCAAATGAATTTGAATAAAAACTTTTAAAAAGTATTTTAATTATTACATATGATTGCAATAAATGTTAAAAATACCACCTTTTATTTAAAAAATCACGAGTACGGCTCGTGATATTCATGTTTGGCCCGAAATATCGATTACGAGTCAGACTCGCGATATTCATGTTTGGCATGAAATTAGACAACGAGTCTGACTCGTGATATTCAAGTTTGGTCTAAAATTTTTATCATGAGTCAGACTCGTGAAAATAGTGCAAGTGATTAAAAAAAATGAATATTAAAACTTTTGTAATTTTTGAAAAATAAATTTTTCAGCAAAAAATTCTGAAAAAACTTCATTGTATATAACATACTAATTACAGTATTGCAGATTTTTTTCATAATTTTTGCTGGAATAGAAAAAACGAAATTAAGTTTAAACTGTAAATCATGTTTCGCTTAATAACTACCCTAGTAATAAGGGTAGGTGGTTAAAACTTCGTGGAAATGGATTTCCTAGAAAGCTCTTTCGATTGACGTAACATAAGTTCAATTTGGTTTAGGGGCATGTTTATCATGCTTATTCGTCTATACCCTTTGAAGGAATTTCTCGAATATTTAAAAAAAAATTACAAATCGGTATCTTGGTTGATCTGTAAAAATCTTCTAAATTTTTTAGAATTTGATGACTTCGAAATTTATCAATCAACAACTTTGATGAGATTGGAATATTTAATAAACAAAATAATGAATTAATGAATTGAAAAAAGTTCATAAATTTTTAATAAATTATAATATATTGTAGTTGTTATAGCTGCTCATTATTATCATTATTATTATTATTTTGTGAATTTTAATATTTAAAATAAAATTTAAATATTTATAGTTTTGTCGTTAAAAAGTCATAGTAATAATAATAATAATGATAATAATGAGCAACTATAGTAATAGTTATAAAAAGTAACTCTAATATAATATTAAAAGAATATTATATTTTACTAACATGTTGAAAGAAATGAGAGGTTTTTAAACGAGAAAAGGAGAAGAAATTTTGAGGATGAAGAAATGCACGCAATTAAACTTAACAGAGGTTTTATTCCTATCCGACAACGTGTATGTCTTTAAAAGGTTCGCCAACGCTCTCCCCGAATGATAGAAAATTCTCGAAACTATAGAATAAGTTCTAACTCCAATAACACGAAAATGAGAGATTCGCGAATCCGTTTTCCTTGTAAAATCGAGATAGACTGACTCTACACAGGTGTGACAAATACGTTAGGATTTCCGAGAGATTGATGCGCGGCAGGATGAACGGAAAGTCGGATACCTAAATGTGTTAGAGAGAGATAAGGATATCTAATTTACATAGCGCGCAACGAAAAGATGCGAATTACTCTAGGTGTCGAAGGTGATACCTACGAAACACCGCACAAAAGGGAGAGCGATACTCATACAGGTGATATACATATTAACGGTCAACAACAAGAATAGACGAAATAAGAACTACATTAGAACGGTTTTCACACAAATTAAAGTCTTTTTCTTAGCTGATAATGCCTTTGCCTTAACATAACATATTAAATATAAGTAGTTTTAGAGAAAAAATTTTTTTTCATCATTTATATGCGCTGTATTACTTTAAGGGGTAGTTTACGGTATTCGGGGGCGGCTGCGTAAGAAGTCCTGAAACACGACAACTGAAATATTCGATAGAGTAAACGGAAATGCTTTTCTTTATTTTTTTTTTCAGTTCATACTCTGGTTTATATGAAGAAAAAAAGCATAGAAAATCGAGTTGTCTTTAAATATAAAATAAAGGGTTGCAACCACTTGGATCATAAACACACCTAATATCTTCGACTTCTTATGATAAATATTTTCCACTTTGTTTTATTGAAAAATATTTATTAGAAGCCGAGATATGATAAAAAAACGATTTTCGGATAAAATTTTGGGGGGGGGGGGGTTTACCCCTTTAAAGTGGATGTCAGCACATAAAAAAAAATACGTGTCCCTTATTTGTTCGAGTATTACATCAAATCAAAAAATTATTGAAATCGGTGAGGTCGGGTTGGAAACCCTGGTGAAATCGGGTTCCGACCCACCCGATAAAAACACATGCGCCGGACCTGTGCTTGAAATTTTCGTATCGTCGACCATGAACCTAGCATTTGACCAAGTAATTCGCCTGCTTATTTTCGCCGAGCGCATCTAGTTCGCGATGCTCCGCTTCGCGGCGCTAGAGGAGGGACAACTTTCGTGCGGGCTATTATACCTGGTCTTCATTGCCCCCTGTTATATCTGGTGTTCCCCAAGGCTCAGTATTGGGACCCTTACTATTTTCTATTTACATTAATGACATTGGTAGTCGGCTCATGCCACGGACTTAAAGGACGGTGCATCTTGCTGCGGGGTTGAAGCCATAGACGGAAGGGGAATACAGCCGTCGGCCATCTTACTACGGTAAACAGGTAGCGGCATCTGTAGTAAACTTTGAACAATAGTCTTTGAAAAAAATTGAAGAAATTTCGGTTACAGAGACACATATTTCGAAAAATGCCCATTTGGTATCGAAGGAGTCGCGGAACTATAATCATATTTTAATAGGAAATGCATATTCATATTGCTATTATTAATGAATTTTTTCAGATTTTTTGGTTTGGTGCGCCATAGCTAAAAAAAATAAAAACCAATATTGACGTCGAATTACACGTATTAAAATTAAATATTTACATGAAAAGTTTAATTTAAAAACTTTTCTCCATGAAATAAGTGATTTATGCTATTTTCGACTTATCAACATTTAATGAAATTGCATAGGAATCTGAAAAAATTCATTCCTTTAAGTCCGTGGCTCATGCACTCTAACCACATGATCTTTGCTGACGATCTCCAGATTTATCTTTCATGGAACCCCCACAACATGAACCTAGGTATCTCTAGGATTTCCCATGATGTGCAGTCTGTAGCCCTTTGGGCTAGGCAGAACGGTCTTCACCTTAATCTGGACAGAACAAAGGCAATAGTGTTTGGTAGTTCTGCTTATGTATCCCTACTGAATCGCAACCTTGCCTTACATCCTCAAAACATCTCGGTTGAAGGATTTAACTTGCCTTGGGTTGAAAATCTACGCTGTTTAGGAGTTTTATTATCGCAGGATTTATCTTGGTCCAAACATGTTTCTCTCATTTCTAACAGAGTCCATGCATCACTTTACAGATTTAAATCTTGCAGAAACAGTTTATCACGTGAACTACGAATTAAACTAGTAAAATCCTTAGTCCTTCCAGATATAGACTACTGTTGTCTGGTCTACAACGATGCCTCTCAGGATCTCAACCTCAAGTTACAGAAGTTGGTAATGCTTGTGTAAGATTCATTTTTGATCTTAGACGTGACGAACACGTCACTCCCTTTCGTTTGGGCAAACTACACTGGCTCTCTGTCTCCAATCGTCGGTTGTACTTCCTAGGTTCTTACACCTTTTAGATCATTCACACAGGCTATCCTAGTTACCTCCGTGAACTATTTGTCCCCCTCTCACCTAGTTTACGTCACTCTCAACGCTTGGTCCATACACAGTCCTCTTTTCAAATTCCACTGCACCGCGCAGCTTTCTTTAGAAATTCTTTTAGGCTATCTTCAATATATTTTTGGGACTCCCTCCGCCAACATATTCGTTACCTAGGCTCGCTGGCATCGTTCAAAAGAAGCCTATTTCAATATTTACTTAATGATGAAATGCGTGATTGGGATGAGTGTGTGAATGTTTGATTACTTGAGTGCTTATTGGAGTATAATCCATAAATGACAATGTCTTTATTTGTTTATTTTGTTAACTCTTATCTTGTGTATTACTGCTCTACTCTACTTAATGTCTATTGTTTGTTATTTTCGCTTTACTTGTAAATGCTTTATATCAGTGGTCGGCAGAAACTGCTCAAATCGCCTGGTTTTTGGTTGACTCTTCCTACCGCTCCTCACTTACCTTTTACGTCTCACACACAGCCTTACCGCCTTGTAAGGCTCAGGACCGTACCGTGTATATAATAGCTTTCTACATCACCCAGGGGGTACTATTACCGGCGCGTTTTTTTTAAAGTGGTTTCCCCGTTAGGCCTAATCCACTGAAGACTGAGACGACCTTTTAATAGCTTGAATTATTTAAAAAGAAGCAGGATTAGAAAAATACGAAATAAAATAAAAAAATACTTACGTTCAGATTCTCGAATTTCGCGTTTTTTTACAAGCAATAGCAGGAACGTCGACCTATATATTACTCGTAGCAAGACGCATAAGACGCGGCAAAGAATAGTCGTTTAATCGAGAGCGTTTTTCATTTTTAATGAACTTCATTTTCGAAAAAGACGTCTCACATAAATACGTGGATCCGAACATAGAATAAATTCGGAGTCTGAAGTCTCGAAGTTTGGGGTATGATGATTTTGTTAAAGGGTTATAAAAATTTGCAAGTGAAACGGGTATCGAATTCTTTTATAATGGAATATACGAAAATAACATTTTCTTTGAAATTACACCTACTCCCGTGTTCTTCAAGAAAAATCTGGCACGAAGGAAAATAATGGAAAATGTTGTTATTTAAATCAGATTTAAATCACTCTAATTTCCTTCGAAAAGAATCGACATGACTAACTAATTGGGAAATACTTTGATTTTGCTTTTGCAGCTTTGCAGTTCATTAAAAGTGAAAAACGTTCTCCTTTAAACGACGATTCTTTACCGCATCTTATGCGTCTTGCTACGAGTAATATGCAGATCGACGTTCCTGCTATTGCCTTTAAAAAAAACCCGGAATTTGTGAATCTGAATGTGAATATTTTGTATTTTATTTCATACTTTTCTAAACCTACTTCTTTTCAATCAATTAGAGCTGTTAAAAGATTGACTCAGTCTTCAGTAGATTAGGCTTAACGGGGAAACCACTTTTTAAAAAACGCGTCGGTAATAGTACTTTCTACATTACCCATGGGGTAGAAAGCCACTAAAAATATACACGGTACGGTCCTGAGCCTTACAAGGCGGTAAGGCTGTATGTGAGACGTAAATGGTAAGTGGGGAGCGGTAGGAGGAGTCAACCAAAAACCAGGCGATTTGAGCAGTTTCTGCCGACCACTGCTTTATATGCTTTTTTTGCTTTTCTGTCTCACTTGCTATTTTACTACTGTATAACATCCATATTTGCTCCATGGAATTCTTTTCCAGGGCTTAATAATAAATCTAAATCTAAAATCTAAATTTCTCTCTCGTGAGACTTCGGAATTGAGAGGTCCGATAGTGGGAATGCTCTTTCTCTCGAGAGAGGCTTTCCCCCAATCAACTTTTGTTGCATATCATTTTTTTTCCCGGTTAAGTTTGAATAAAAAGGTGGTATGGATTTGTAGTTGAAGTTAGTTTGAAGAAAAACTGTAAAAAAGACCGTTTGAGAAAACGAACGAACGACGTTGACGAGGAACAGTGTGTTTCATTTATTAATAAACTTAACAAAAAAAAATGGAAGACATTTCCAAAAAAATTAAGATATAAATATCATATCGTAGAGCATCGGGGTTGTTCTTCCCGAATTATTAACTTTGTAAGTATCATATTAATTTATTCAGATAAAAAAAAATCAAATTTTTTTGTTTCATATGTTTATTTCTTTTTCAGATACACAACGGCTATAACGCTATTCACAGAAGTTTTACCATTTCTACCTGTGGACAATAACGATATTATTAAACATCTGGCGATTAGTTTCCAGCAGATGGAATACGAACACAACGCTGGGGACTCCATGATACATGTCATGCAGGAGTTACAGCAAATCGTTCACAATATGGATGATGATGATGATAATGATGATGATGGTGATCATAACGACTTAATAAAAATAATGAGTCAGTTAGTAGAAACACTTATATAATTAAAAAATAATACAAAATAAATATTTTTAAAAAATGTTTCTTTTTTTGTTACAGCTACACATGCTCTATGCTGCTATTTCTAAAATTAAGTAAATTCTGCCCTTATCCATTTGGGGTAGATATTTTAGAAATAGCTAGTAAGGCCTTTGATTATATTACCGAACGTAAGGCTAAAAAGGATGAGGAGAATAAAAAAGAGCGGCAATCAACATTACTGCCCACGCAGAAGTCAGGTACATCATCATCAGAACCGACAGAACCAACAGAACCACTACCATCATCATCATCATCAACACCATCACCATCTGAACCGGTAAAATCAGAAAAAAATGGAAACAATATCGAAAAATTAATAATAATATAAAAGGTCATGACCAAATTATTGTGAGCATTTTATATAAAATGAAAGATAAAGAACAAGTAATTTTCAATTGTGCAACTAACGTTGTAACATTAGGAAATATTAAAATTTGCATACCATCTGATTGGTTACAATTAGATGAAGATACAATAATGGAGCGAGTTAATGAACTTGCGCAAATTATAAATTTAAAATCCAAAATTACGAGCAAGTTTTCTTGTGAATCCTTTTTTTATTTTGATAATATATGATATGAATTAAAAGAAACTTTTAATTATAAAACAAAAAAACCAATTTGGGTTTTGTTAAAAGTATTTTCAATTTAAGAATTGTGTGTGTTTTATCGAAACCCAAACATACATATATACAGGGTGAGGCACATAAAGTGTTACAGAGCAATAGCAATCGAACTGGGATTCGCTTCCAATTGAGGTGCGCTCTGCCACTTCGATTGAGGTCTTTCGCGCCAAATTCCACCGTCTTCTAATTAATAAGGAGTTGGCAGAAAATCAAGGGCATATGCCTCAAATAAATAGAAAATAGAAATAGAACTGTTGATCGTATCCAAAAATGTTTGAGACAAAAGTTTCAGTGTTTGAGAAGGCCGTCATCTGTAACACATTATGTGCCTCACTCTGTATTAGAATTAAAATGAAAAGTGATATATGTTTATTTTTTTATTCAATACACATTTTTACAATACATTGGTTTTGGTAATCCAAGAATTGCGCGTTTTATCTAAACCCAACCATGTAACGAAAACCTTATTTCCCTTTTTCCGCAAAATTCGTTCAACCAGGTAGACATTGGGATTTGCAACTGCGTGAACTTCCTTCTCGTAGAATCCACCGTGAATGGGTTGACCCATGGAGTCTCGCAAGAGATAGGTAATTGGGTTGGTCCTTTGCACCTCAGGTATTTCAAAGACTTCGCTGGACCAATTCGAAGTATAACCTTTGGCAAATATGCTCTTGTATTTCTTCACACGCACGTGGTCACCTACTTTGAAGCGTGCTGGTTCAATGATTTTCACATTGCTGTACACCGTTGCAAGTAGATCATTTGCATTTTCTCGAGTGACATCAATAGGACGTCTTCCAGTGGTCCGATGTTGACGGTTATTGTATCTTTTCACGAGATCTGGCAGTATTTTGATCCATTTGTAATTTCCATTGAGTGTAAAGAGTTTCCACATATTGTTCTTCAATGTTCTATTCCAACGCTCGACAATTGAGGCTTTCATTATGCTATATGTAGAATAATGATTGATTTTCAATTTTTTCACAACTCTCTCTTGAAGGTCCATGTTGTAGAATTCCTTGCCATTTTTTTTTTTAATTGAGTGAGAGGCGGTGTCTCCTGGAGTCCCGACACATAGACCTGCGAGGTCTCTTGTATCCTCTCAGTCAATTTACTTCTTATCATAGTTTGAGGTTCTTGCCGAAGGAATGAATGCTGCGGATAGGATGGTCACAGATCAGACCTTTCCCAGGAGTAGCAAGCCCTAGGTTATGTAACCTGTGTCGTGCTAGGGCTTCACATTCCAGGACTATGTGGGTTGCTGTTTCTTCTTCCTCACCACAGAAGCGACATACCGGGGGGTTAGCATATAGCCCCATGGTATGTAGGTGCGCCCGTGAGGGGCAATGCCCAGTCAGCAGCCCTGTAACCAGCCTCATGTTTGTCCTATTTAGGTCCAGGATCTCTTTTCCATCCGCATGGGTTATAGAGCCTAGCATTAATTTGCTGTGTCTAAGCCCAGACGTTTGGTACCATCGCGACGTGTGTTCCTTCTGGATCCATCGTCTTACCACTAATCGTGCGGCTGATTTGTTTATACCACATACAGGCTCAGGGCCCATAAAGGGAGTACTTGACCCCTTCTTCGCTAGAAGGTCCGCTTTTTCGTTTCCTTCAACTCCACTGTGCCCCGGCACCCACATCAGCATAAGCTTATTGTGTTTAGCCAGGGTGTGCAGGTTTTGAGTGCACTCCCATACTAGTTTAGAGGTCATTTTGTACGATGTAAGGGCCTTGGGGGCAGCCTGACTATCGGATAGGATCTGTATGTGTTTTCCCTTGTACCCTCTTCTCAGGTTTTCTTCGGCACAGGCATTAATGGCGAAGATTTCAGCCTGGAAGACAGATAGAAGGGTTCCCAGTGGATAGTACATGTCACGACGGGGGCTAATGCCGTGGATTCCGGCGCCGACCCCCTGACCTTTTTTGGAGCCGTCCGTAAACCATTTCAGGCATCCCGGGTGACATGGGTTGTTATCATCACCTTCTTCCCAGGTTAGTTTGGCCGGTAGAGTACTTGTGAAGATGTGTTTTGGTGGCATGATCCGCAACTACATTTGAGATGCTGGAGTGTCCTTTCCCCGCCCTCCAGTTGTTGCTGCATTGTAGTCTGAAGGCGCTCATTCTAGCCTCTCCCTTGATCACAATGTCAAGGGGTGGTAATCTTAGGAGCACCTCCATGGCTGCCGTGGGTGTGCTTCTCATGGCCCCGGTTATGCAGAGACATGCTAGTCGTTGCAGACTGCCTAGTGCTGTGATCGCAAGCTGTTGGTTGGCCTTTGGCCACCTGACAAGGGCACAGTAGGTAATCATTGGTTTGACCACTGTATTATAGAACCAGTGCATCATGCGTGTTTGTAGTCCCCAGGTCTTTCCGAAGGTGCTTCTGCATGCCATGAGGGACATCTTGCCCTTCGTGACAGCCTTTTGCAAGTGTGTATTCCAGGTGAGTTTTGAATCTAGGGTTAAACCTAGATATTTAACTTCGCCTGAAAATTGTAGTGGAGTGTTGAAGAGTGAGGGGGCGTCCAGCCCCCCTAAAGATCTTCTCCTGGTGAAGGGGACCACCGTGGTTTTTGAGGGGTTAATAGTAAGCCCCCGCTTCCTGCACCAGGTTTCCACTATGCTTATCGCTCTCTGCATGAGTTCAGAGACGACGTGGGTGAACTTGCCTCGTATTAGCAGGACTATATCGTCCGCATAACCTTGGGCAAAATACCCCTGTGAATTCAGGTTCACCAGGAGATTGTCAGCAATTAGGTTCCACAGGAGTGGAGATAACACCCCCCCCCCCCCCCCCGCCCCCCTGCGGTGTACCCTTTGTTACAAAGATGCTCCTGGTGATCCCGAACATGGTTGCACTTGCTTCGCGTCCTTGAAGCATGTTGCTTATCCATCGACGGGTGGTGTTCTCAACCCCGTATCGATGGGCCGCAGCGACCATGGATTCAAAGGCGGTATTATCAAAGGCGCCCTCGATGTCTAGGAATGCTCCCAGCATTACCTCTTTCGTATCAAGGGTTTCCTCAATCCTGCGTACCAGCTGATGGGCCGCCGTTTCACATGATTTACCTTGTTGGTAGGCATGCTGATGAGGGTGCAACGGTTTCTTTACGAGTGCCGTGCTCCTTATGTGCTGGTCAACAATCTTCTCCATCGTCTTCAGAATAAAAGACGGGAGACTTATTGGCCTGTAAGATTTGGCCTCAGTGTAGCTGGATTTAGATGGTTTGGGAATAAAAACTACCCTTACCATCTTCCAGACCTGTGTCACTTCTCCCGTTGCCATGCTCAGCCTGTACAGCCTACAGAGTATAGGAGTTAGGAGCTCCTTTCCCTACTGCAACAGTGCTGGGAAGATTCCGTCTGGAACTGGAGATTTAAAAGCTCCAAAGGAATCAATGGCCCAACGAATCGAATTGGGGTGAAATATGGTTCGAGCCACGTCCCAGTCCTCCTTCTTGGTTCTCGCTGCCCCATGATGTCTGGGCGTGGGAGTGGCTCGAACAGGATTGGTTTCGCAGCGCGGGAAATGCGTCTGAAGCAAAACATCCAGGGTTTCAGCCCCAGATACAGTGAATCTACCGTTAGCTGTTTTGATAGTTTCTATATGTGGTACGCGCTCCTTCGCCAGAATACGACTGACAATGAGTCTGGCCCCCTCCGAGGTGCTTTCAACCTCGGAACAGAACTTCCTCCAGGATGCCCGTTTTTCCCTTCTCAGGGTTTTGCTGTACTGGTTGAGGATTTCCCTATACCTCGTCCAGTCACCAGTTTTCATTGCCCTGTTGAAGAGATTTCCGGAGGTCCTTTTCAGTTCTGCTAGTTCATTTGTCCACCAGATTAGTTTCCCTATCTGTGTTTTCTGAACTAGAGGGCAGCTTTCTTCGTAGGAGGTTATTATCGCCTCCTGTAGCTGTAGGGCAGCTTGCTCTAGGTTGTGTACGCTGGCTACTGGGTTCTTTCTTTCCAGAGTTTGTTGCAGTGTGCTAACGTATTTCTTCCAGTTTGTGCGTCTGGGGTTTCGAAAAGCTACTGTCGAAGGTTTGACGAAGTCAACCTCCAAACAGATGCATCGATGGTCGGAAAAAGTTGTCTCGTCGGAAACCCGCCAGGTACGAACCTGTTGCGATATTTTCCGTGTACAGACGGTGATGTCAATTACTTCTTGTCGAACGCGGTTGACAAAAGTTGGTTCGTTCCCGCGGTTCAGTATCTCAAAGTTATTGGATATTAAGAAGATTAAAAGAGACTCACCTCTGGTGTTGGTATTCGAGCTGCCCCACACCTCATTGTGGGAGTTCGCATCAGCTTTCATTATCCCCTGGAGTCCATTGTCCTCACAGTAGGATACAACCCTCTGGAAGTCTTCTGAGGGCGGAGGGCTGGGAGAGTCGTACGGCAGGTAGATTGATGCTAGAATGAGGTCTAGCCTCCTCTCCTCCGCTCGTACGGTGATCCTCACTGCCACAAGATCCCTGCAGCAAAGTTCGGTTATGGCAAGTGGGTTTAGTTCCGGCCTGATAAGAATACAAGCTCTGCTGTTTCCAACAGTAGTGTCATATATAAGCCTACCTGTGGATTGTCCAAGTCCTGCAATCCTCCCCGGACTAGCCAGGGTTCCTGGATGAGGATTGCGTCTATGCCCCCCGCGGCGAAGGCCGTGCAGAGGGTTGCCGTGGCAGCCCTACTGTGCTGCAGGTTCAGTTGCCTCACCCTCAGCATCGGACTCCTTGTTCCTTGATCCCAGTAACCGGAAGGTCAGGGTGAAGAGTCCTGCTCCCGATTGGTACTTCCTCTTCTCCAGAGCCTTCCGAGAGACCTCGTCAATTTCCAGTATCAGGGTTTTTCCCGAGTGTTCTGCCCTGCTGGAGATGACGTGCCAGTCCTCTGTTTTTAGCTCCCGGTTTTGCAGCCGGAGCATGAGGAGGATTTTTGAGTCCTGTCTCTGATGCAGAGGACTGGGGACCCACACCATCACCTTGGTGGTCTTGACTATCTCCTGGGCTTTGCCATCCCGGAGTTGTGATCCCCTCCATGGTGTGATGCGGGTCAGCACGTCAAGGAGCCATGTTTTGGATTCTTCGTTTGAGCATAAGATGTAGAGGACCCCCTTCGCTCGTACGAGTGGCAGAAACGAATCTCCGCATCACTCGACGCCTCCCGTAGGGTCCCACACATCTTATCCATGATGGCGTTTTGTATCTTCTCTGCCTGTTCGCCGGTTAGTTTTTCCGCGGGGTAAGCCGCTGGAACAACAGCCAGTCGTAGGTCAGACGATACTTCGCTGTAAGTGGGCCTTGATGGATGGTTGGAATCTGGCCCTTTCTGGTGACTCTGAGTGGTGGTTCGGGTACTGGATCCACCCACCACGCGAGGTTTCTTGCTCTGCTGCTTTGCAGAGGAAGGAGTGCCCGTATCAGACGCTTCTCCTCTAGTACGTTTAATTCCGCTCGGGGTTTTATACCCAGACGGTCCAGCCACAGGGTTTAAAGGGGTTGGTTGGCCCCCCTGTTGATCCTTTCCCAGAGGTTTTTTTCTTCTTCTGGGCTGAACCGGAAGACCAGCGGCAATGGCCTCCTGAACACGAAGCTTTCGCTTCTGCGCTTCTGAAAGCCTTCGCCGCGTCTCCGCTTCCTTCTCGAGAGAGAGAACTGAGTTAGCTGAGTGGTGACCTCAGCGCTCAGGCTTCTCTCGGTTCTCCTTTAAGGTATATCGGAGGGTTGGTTGCCTCCTTCTCCTGCATTGGTGGTGCTCAGGGTTTGTTCAACCTCTGAGATTGTTGTCATCGGGTTTGTACTTGGGTTCGTTTTGTTCTCCATGTTTGTTCCCACGAGGATGGGGGATATATGTGGTCGACACACGCGGAGCCCCCTGCACGTGTGCAAGGCAAGGATACAAGGGTCGGTTGCCCGGCCTTCCCAGGGCTCCGTTTGAGACACAGTGTCCCCAGTGCCATTCATCCCTCGGCACGGGTCGCGTGAAACCTTGGATTGGAAGGCTGATTGCGACGGAGCATGCTCCGCCGGGCGGTGGGGTCGCCAATACCCTACGCCTGAATTCCTTGCCATTGTCAGTCTGCAAATTTTTAGGTTGTCGTTCACTTTGACGTATAACCTTGACGAATGCGTCACTCACGTTTTAACCTGCTTTAGATTTAACAGGTATTGCCCATCCATATTTCGACAATGTATCGATTATCGTAAGAATGTACTTATAGCCGGCATTGAGTCTTGAGTACGTTTGCATATCAACGAGATCAGCTTGCCATAAGTCGTCATATCCCTTTACGATAACGCGTCTACGGGGAAAGTTTCGTCGAGCAGGAGCATGCAATTCATCCACTAACAATCTCTTTTCTTTACTTATTTCTCCTTTTTTTTTAATCATACAGGAATTTTAGAGAGTAATCCAAAAACCATTATAAAACAGTCCATACAATTCATACAATCCCTATCTACATCAATATCAGACGATTTTGGATATACAATATATTTCTTCTTATTTCTCATAATGATAACTTTTTTCCAAATCTCAATTACTTAATTTTTTTTGTTTAATGTCATTAATTCTTTTCACCAAATTATTATGTTTAGTATGAAGGTCATCAATATTACTCTTAACACTGTTGATATGCTCCACGTTGGAGTTATTAACATGCTTAATATTTGTCTTCAGTTTCTCATATTCTTGTTGAAGATGATTAATAGTACTCTTGAGTATGTAGATGTTCTCCACATTAAATTTATTTACACTATCAAAATTCGTCTTCAGCTCTATACACTTTTGTTCGAAATGTGCGTTGTTCACCGTAAGCAGTCTATTTATATCATTTTCCTGTATATTCCTTATCTTCTCCTCAATTTCTTTCCTGAGCTTATCACGAGAAATTGTAATATTTTCAAGTATTAATTTATCAACCGCATTTTCAATCATTTCAATTTTCGTTTTTAAACTTTCATTTAAGACTGTTTCGATTTTCCTAATATATGACGTCATGTTCCCATTTAGATCATTCGCTATTACAGTCAATTGTTTATTCACGTCTTCGGCAATTGCATCTGCTTGTTTATCCACTTCATTTTTAACCTTATCATCCTCGTAACGTTTATGAACAACATCATCAGCCTCTGTGGGAGTTGCAAGCCTTTGAATTTTTCTACCACCAGCATTGTACACATTGTTCTTTACATCCAAGTATAACGCATTCTTGTAAACGTAATTTTTTAGAATCATTTGCTCGGCAATTGAAATTCTCTCTATTGCTGGTGAACCAATACCTCTTTGCAACAATACTCCGAATTTGTTAATGGACATTTTGCAACTGATGCGTTAATTCAAATTTCACGTTAATTTATAATTAATCCAGCTTCTGTAAGTTCCTCGATAATTGAAACGATTTCGTTATCATGCCCCGTGTGTCCAGTTGCTTGTGAGGCAAGCAAGAGTCGTAATCTGTTAACCAACTCGTTTGCATCATCCCAATGAATGTAATCTATAGCGTTATTTGTAACTTTCATATCGAATGGTATTCTTTTATTACCTCTACTAATTTTTTTTTTTACCCTTGGAATTGTCATAGCACCTCCCACTCTTATATTGAATAACGGCGCAATTATATGCTTATACTTGTATCCTCTATTACCCAAAACTCGTTCAGTTGATAAATTCAGGCGTTTGTGAGCGCTCGTTGATATCAAAATGTTTTGTATGTTTGCAAATCTGCATTTGTGTAGAGGGTGATATTGGGTTTTTTCATAAAGATTAGTTCAAAGAGTCCTTGCGTACCACGATATCTCGTACCGTTAATCAACAAATAATCATTGCTATCCAAATCAAAAGCAGCATTAGCCATAACCAGTTTATCTTTATCAAAATGAATACCGTATACGGTGTCAACGATGTTACTCTTATCAGTAAAAAGACGTTCCAAATACAATTTTGACAATGGACCCATATTTCTAGTAAAGTGACTCAGTATTTGTTCACGTTCTTCGGGGTTGTTCATCATACCCCTGATAGACGTTTCCAGTATACTTTCTTCATCATCCACCTTTTCAAAATCATCATCATCATCATCATTATTATCGCGATAATCAGTCGCAGAGAAGGAGGAAGGTCTGATCATTGCTGCTGCTGGTGTATAAGAAAGTTTTCTTCGCATTTGTAATCTGTGACGAGGATCTCACAATCCCTCCGTTGGGGGTGTCGACAAACCCCACGCGTCACAATCGCCCTGAAAATCTCAAGAAAAAGGGATCGTCGAATAGGGCTCGATCGCGGACGCCAAGTGCTAAGCACCGCGGTCTAACTCAGGACTCGAAAAATGGTAGAGGGGAGGGTTCGTATAAACGACGACACGTTTGATAGACAAAAAATAAAGAGAAATAAATATATTTGCCGATGAAAAAAGATACAAATAAAATGAAAAGAAAGGCCTACAAAATAAATGCTAAGAAAAATAAAAGAAAAAAAAGGAAAAGCCATGAATGGGGCGAGGTGGCGCGAACGGCACGGCGAGCTCGCTCAAGATGGCCCCCTGTCAACTCAGGTGGCTCGAACAATCCTGAGCTCGCTCGTTTTCTTCGGGAGGAAAAGTTGGGTGTCGGGACTTACTTTTCTTTCCTCCGGGTGGCGTCCGCCGTCCTTTCTTTTATTCTCTCTCTCTTTGTCTCTCTCGATCTCTCTTTTCTCTCTCTCTTTCTCTCTTCCTCGTTACGTGGGCTAAAGATACTTGTGATCGTTGGCACGTTCAGCGTAAAAGTGAGGAAACCGACCTCACTTCCGGCATCTTCCTCTCGACCCTGGAGCTACGAGCCTTCCCATTGGTCGTGGGCGACGACTCGTACCCCTCGAGTCATCCAGCGAGCTTTCTGGTGGATGTGATTCTGCGTGGGCCTCGACTTCGAGGTGGAGACGATCCCTGTTGCTTCTGGAAAACGTCTTTCGATTTTTCCCCGCTGGGACGGCGTCGAGAACCCTTCCTGGAGCGTTCCGGAGTCGATTTTCCTCCTTCCACCAATGGCTGCTTCGACTGACGTGGTCTTGGTGACGTCATTGCCGGTTCGTCTTCGTGACGAATTCCCACATGGCCGAAAGTCTGGTCCCCGTCGTTCTCGACAGATGGTGCCTCGTGTTCGATTATCGCCATTCACCTCGACCCGTTCCGAACCTACTCTTATCGACTCTACGATCTCTAATGCGAATCTATGGTAATATGTATTGTGATGGGGTTTTACGAACCCCATCCACAGTAGTCACGTACCGTCCTATCTCGTAAGGGCGTCGAACGCGGGAATCGGGGAATCCGAATCCCGGACGACCGGTAAGGCACCGCCGTATCCCCTGGGCAACCAAACCTAACCTAAAGCTGTCACTTCTGCCGCTCCATTTCGTTTCATGAGCCCACCGGAAGATCGATCCGAAATCGACCGTCGAGCAACGGGGGAATCGAGGCTGGAATTCCAACGACCATCTTGTCACGCGGGAACCGGGAGACGATTCGAGTCCCGGCCGTCCCAAGGAAGGAGAAACTCGCCCCACCCTCGCCAGGACCGGGGAAAATCCACCGGCGCTGTCCCGGCTCCACCGAGGAATCGTCCACGTGAGGACCCAGACCGCCCGGGAGATATCACGACCGGGAACAGGAAGCCCGGGAGACGAGGACTTCGAACCTTCCCGCCGAACCCAACCGGACGCCGGTAGTTCGGAGGGCAGCACCGGACGGATCGACGAGGGATCGAGGCAGCCGGCGATCGACTTCCCCCTCTCGATCGCCGGACGACGGAGCTCATTCTCGTTTTCGACGCCTGGAGAGACGGACGGATCGACAGCGACCACGAAAGCCGCCATATTTCTGTACGCCGGGAGAGACGCGGAGGGAGCCTTAACTCCAACTTTGAGTTAAAAGGAGGTGCGTGAGCGAGGCTTAAGGCTTCTCGCTTATTTCTTTTTGTTTCGTGTCATTTTTTGTTGTTATTACTGTTATTTTCGTTTTCTCGGCACGCGGCCGGGAAAGTTCCGGGGGAGAAAAAGGAAGCGTCCTTTTTCCCCTTTTTCGTCATATCGACTTCCCCCTCTCGATCGCCGGACGACGGAGCTCATTCTCGTTTTCGACGCCTGGAGAGACGGACGGATCGACAGCGACCACGAAAGCCGCCATATTTCTGTACGCCGGGAGAGACGCGGAGGGAGCCTTAACTCCAACTTTGAGTTAAAAGGAGGTGCGTGAGCGAGGCTTAAGGCTTCTCGCTTATTTCTTTTTGTTTCGTGTCATTTTTTGTTGTTATTACTGTTATTTTCGTTTTCTCGGCACGCGGCCGGGAAAGTTCCGGGGGAGAAAAAGGAAGCGTCCTTTTTCCCCTTTTTCGTCATATTTCCGTTTTTCTTTTTTGATATTATTCCCCGGTTCCGGACGCCCGGACCGGGAGCGTTGCCCAGGGGAGCTGTCCGGCCTCTCCGGGAGCCCCCAGAGTAGATTTAAGTGTGTGAGAGAGAGAGAGAACGAGTGAGTGTGTGCGAGAGAGGAACGGGCGAGCCGGTCGCGTCTCGGCCGCCATTTCGCGTACACCGGGTGAACTCCGA
Organism: Gasteruption jaculator; assembly: GCA_949825005.1. Taxonomy (NCBI): domain Eukaryota; kingdom Metazoa; phylum Arthropoda; class Insecta; order Hymenoptera; family Gasteruptiidae; genus Gasteruption; species Gasteruption jaculator. The sequence goes on from OX463775.1 coordinate 235,181, forward strand.
TCGCCAGATTTTCTCCCGGTGCGAATGTAGATTATTGTCGCGTTAGGAACATCATTAGTATTTTCGATTTCTTTCTTTGTTTTGATGTTATTTCTTTTTTATGGGATTTGACCGGGAATAAAGATCCGGTGTTGTGATATCATAGTAGATTCCGGGAGTTCTTATTCATTTTCCCGGTCCCCAAATCTTATTTTCCGTAGTTTTTCAGCACCCAGCACGGCCAGGTCGACCCTGGCTGGCGCCCAACGGAAGATTAGAAGTGCACGTGGGGGAGGTTGCCCGACCCTCCCGAATTCCACGTCACAGTATATATATATTTCGGCCGCCTTACTTCTAACAATCATATGGTCGCTCTTACACCGCGGAATACTTAACCTAAGTATTTGTCGACTTCTACGGTGGACGTGTATGCGATCGATCCATCCCGATCGACCGTATTGATTGAATTTCGCGGCGCGAATAGTCGTGGGGAAAGTGCGTGGGAGGTTCGGAACCTTTGTATCAGGGAATCGATATTCCCTGTTACAAATCTTGGAGTCGATGCATCAGTCAACGTCAAATCACTTTGTTTTCTCTTTTTAGATACCCTTTTTCGTTCTGACTGTTGCTGCTGCTGCTGTTTTTGCGATAGTGGTGAAATTGGTGGAGTATCTGTTTCCGGTAAAGATGGTGGTGGTAGTGGTGGTGATGTCTTCATCGAAAATTTCGCTGACGGAGATTCAATTGAAGTATTTTCAACCAAACGTTTGAGTGGATCGATAGTAGGTTTCAGATTCTTCTCAAGAATATCATCACTCTCCATTTTTCCGACTTTTAGCGCTTGATGTTTTGCTCGAATTGTTTTACGTGTTTTCGCGATTTCCTTAATAACTTTCTCCGTCTCCATCTCGCTAGGTATTTCAATAACGACTGACACTCTCAGAGATGAACAAAGTCATTAAATCCACGTCTGTAACGACCCTTGTTCAATGCGCTGTCTTTGTCTATCACAACAAATCCATATTTGTATTGCCAACAGATTGCACATAAATCATTAAATTTTTCACACGTCATGTCGGTATTAACGTGATCGTTGTAAATGTGTTTGAGATTTGTTCCATCTTGCTTAAAGAGAATCAGCAAATTTGCATTATCACGAATCAAATGTTTCGGAATTTTTGCATAAGTCTGACAAAGGTAGAAACAATCTACGCTGGAGTGTCTACCCATAGAAAAGTATTCTCTTATAGCGTCCTGCTTATCACAAGCAACGTCATCAAACATGAATACTGAAGTGGGTGCAGCGTCACACGGTGAAATTACGTCCAAGTTATTGGAGAATGTAAAATAGCCTATGTCCTTTATTGGTTCGAAAAGATGCTCGAGATAACGATATTTTGGTTGTTGTAATGATTTCGAGTAAACGTAAACGTTTTTGAAACGCAATCCATTCGGACTTTCAAGTAAACTCAAAAGTACATTGGTTTTTTCACAGTTTGACGGTCCACAAATTATCCCACGAATTGTATTTGGTAACATATGACCATGTCTACGAGTGTGAAGAGGGATGTGGTTAAACATCTTATCGGTGACGCGTATACTAGAAGATTGCTTCACGAATCGCATAATTGACGTTTGTGATTTGAAAAGTCGAGAAACTGAGATATTTATAGAACTCGGTGTGATCGAAAAGGTTCAGTGCTACTATGGATTTCGCAGAAGTATCAATGGCATTAGAAAATATATATAATCTCACAACCGATGAATTGGAATTTATTCTTAAGGTTGTTCTTCTAAAGCATTGTGGACACGCAATACACTATATTTGGGATAAATTACCGGATCACATTAAGGCTGATCCGGAATTTCAACGTTATCGTCGTTGTACGAAACATTATAATCGCTCGAAGGACTCTACACATTTTGACGGTCCATCGCCTATGATAAAAGACTGTTACTTATGCTATGTGGAAAAAAAGAAGGAGGGGGAGGAGGAGGAAAACAAAGAGGTGAAAGTATTCTCAATGCTTTAATAAATGCTTTACCTTTCGAATTACATATTGTAACGTGGAGATTTTCTCCCGTTACTTCAGTAATTATTTTTGTTCAGAATTTCGCATTTTTGTTGCCGCTCACGGCTTTCAATTTCAGCAAGGGATTGTTTAAATAATTCGGGTCGAGAAATGAGAGTAGTTGTGCTCAGGAATCTCCCCGAGAACACAAGGAACAGCTGAAATTTAGAAATTGTAATCATACGTAGTACTCGTTATTAACATTGTATTATCGAAATCTTATCGAAACTGTCGCCTTACTCCCTCACTATTCCCTTTCCTCTGGGCCCCTTGCCAAGAAACTCGCACGAAGATCCGCACGAAACGGAATGGCGAAGAAGACAAGGAAGACCCCAACCAACATCTCCGCGAAAAGGAAAGAGAGGAGAGATCCTACCGATGAAGCACAATGACAGCTCCTATTGGCAGATCTTCCGCTCCGGGGAGGAACAGCGCTATGAGGACTGCTGGGCTAAACCGAGACAGCACTAGCGGTTCTTGACCCAGTGTGGCCCTCTATCGTTATCTTAGAAGATCTACAATGATAACGGGTCGATAAAACTGGGTCACGGAGCCAAATTACCAGCGTTACTGGAAAAATTAATTCCCGAACCGGACAACGCCAGGAGGGCGCTATCGCACATGAAGAAGGACGCCATAGCCGGGAACCGGCAGAGATTCCTGAGCTATCGCCGAGTGTGTACCTGTTCAATCAGTAGAAAAATTTCGAGTTCAAAAAGGGATCAAAATCAAGGCGAGTGACGTGCCTGCGGTGAGTGCGGTCTGTTCTTGGTACTGCGATTTATTGGCAAGTCCCTCGCACTTCATCCTTGAGTAATTTCGAAATACTCCCGTTCCTACCTCCCTTCCGGTCTACGGGGGTCCGTTACGGATCTCGCATTCCGCGACCTTATTGATAGCCTACCCTAAAGGTCATCATCGGACCTATAAATCCGGCTATCCTATCGCGCCTATCTTTAATGTTAACTTAATTACTAGAGTATTACGAGTGCAAATTATACGACTTTGTAAGTCCGAGTGTTCCCGGTTTTCGCGTTAGAAGAAAAGTGCCATCGAGAGCACTAGTAATACCTGATACTCTGTTCCTTATTAGTGAATCTTATTTTAACGGCTACTTTACCGTGTGATATTTCTACTAGATATTTTTGTGAGTTATTGAATTTCGATCCAAGCTAACTGTTCCCGAGATTTTTGAATATAGTTTTTTTTTGTTTGTTAATATTGAGTAGTCTTAATAAATTAGTTTACTAAGATTATAGTCGTTTGAGCCTTCCTTTATTTTTAGCTCGAACAACGGACTCCCTCTGAGTGGGTTTCATCGCTCTTCCTGTGTTAGCCCGGGCCCCCTCAGAGGAATTCCGCGTCCGAAATTCGGACTGGCGCCCAACCTTCCGTTCCACATTCCCTTTTTTTGGTTACGAGAATTTTCTTTCAGAATATTGCTCTTTGTTTGTCTCGAATTCTCTGAGTGAGGCATTTGTCCCGCGACTGTGCCAAAAATGCCTAATCAGTTGTAGAAAAAGGGGCAGTCGCGCTACAATATATCTGGTTAAAAGCGATTAGCACGTGGTGACGGAGGTATTAATCCATTGGACGCAGCCTGTCGTGAAGACGATATAGCCTACTCGCAACATCGAGAATTGGAAAAAAGACACGAAGCTGATCGAATATTAGCTCAACAAGCTAAGCAACGTATAACTGCTAGAGACTCCTCTTTATCCGAGAGAGCAGCTACTGCTGTTGCCACTTGGACTGCTATGAAGACCAAAGCGAAATTAGGAATGGGAATGAAGACGCAAAAGAGGTTGAAGAAGATTAGGAAGAAACGGGTAGTCAAATATCGTTCACTACCTATAGCTAAACGAGGTGGATTTTTACCTTTGATTGCACCAGTCCTTGCAGGACTTTCCGTCCTGGGCTCCTTGGCAGGTGGTGCTGCTACTATAGCAAAATCCGTTAATGACGCAGCAGTAATGCGCAAGATGCTGGCGGAAATGCAACGTCACAATCGTGCTATCGAGGGAAAAGGTCTCTATCTAGCACCCTATAGCAAGAGCGGAAGAGGATTTAAGAGAACAGCAGCAGCAGCAGGTCGAAAAAAAAGTAAATGCAACAACCACCAACTTTCAATTGGAACGATGGTGTCAAAACATACCGTATTTTCGAGGAGTGTTTATGCGTAATAATTTACCGCCAAAAATTTTTTTGATGGCAACAATTTGTAGGGCTTAAAAAACCCTACGAAATGAAAAAAACTTTTTTTCTAGCTCGAAAGCTGACCGGGGTAACGTCGAAAAACCTAAAATCACTAGACCGGAGTTTATAGGGACCCTAGTGCGTTTTGGGGACTGAAAAATCGTTTCCCGATTGACTCAAAGGCCGATTTGACTATCTTATCCGGCTAGACCCTTTGGTTAACTATGAGCCGATGTATGTAGTTGCTTTATATTGTGGTCATTCTAAACCGTCGTATGTAGAACAATTTACAAAGAATTTTATTGTTGAAATGAATCATTTGCTGAAAGATGGGATTTTTTTTGGAGATACAAAGTATTCTGTTGTTATTGAATGTTTTATCTGTGATACTCCTGTTAGAGCTTTTCTTAAATGTATCAAAGGACACACAAGCTCTAACGCTTGTGAACGATATAACTGTATTGGGAGCAGAGGTGATAGGACTATGACTTTTACGTCAACTAATAATAATTTGAGAACAGATCAAATGTTCCGTGATTTTGATGATCCTGATCACCATAATAAAGCATCTCCGTTGATGCTTATCGAGCCAAAGATTAATATGATATCAATATTTGTCCTTGATTTCATGCATCTAGGATTTCTTGGAGCAAACTTAAAACTGATGGATTACTGGGGTGCATGTAATAAGACTACCAAAAAGAGATCAAAAACAAAATTGAGTAATACGTATTTATCAGAAATAACTCGTCGGATGCAGATGATAAAATGTCAAACACCTAATGAGTTTCAAAGGCAACTAAAGGAAGGTACCTGAGGTGTAGCTCACCGATTTTGATGAAATTTTAGTATGTTATAGTTCGTGAAAAAATAATCGACACGTATTTTTTACTATCGGCGGTAAAAGACTTTTAAGGGGTGAAAACCACCCTCAAAGTTGACCCCAAAAAACGTTTTTTTTATATATTTCGGCCCCTAATGAATATTTCGCGATGGGACAAAATGGAAAATGTTGCTTGCGAAAAATACTAGTTAACGAATGTTTTTTGGCTATCGGGGTTGCGACCCTTATTTTTTATTTTGGAAAAACTTTTTTTTTTATTGATATATTCACTGTAAAAAATCAATTTTAGCCTTAAAAAATTATAAAAAAATATTGTTGTAAATAAAATAAAATAATTAAGTTAACATATTTCAGGATTTTGCGAAAAACCACCCCTACATCCCTTCACTACTCTTTAAGACGAATATCCACTTATAACAATGAAAAGCATATTTCTCCCATGAAATATACTCTCCATGCGATCTGCATATTATTCTGTATCAATTACAAGAGTACAATGACATTTTCGAGCAAAAAAGAATTATGGGGTGACAAATTCCCACCCCCTAATAACTTTATCCAGATATATCTCAGCTCCTAATGAATATTTTGCTATGGGACCAAATGGAAAATGTTTCTTATGAAAAATACTACTTTATGGATGTTTTTCAGACTATTGGGGTTGCAACCCCTATTTTTTATTTTAGAACAACATTATTTTCACTTATATGTTCACTGTAAAAGATCAGTCTAGCCTCGAAAAATAAGAAAAAAATATTTTTATGAATAAAATAAAATAATTCAATTGACATATTTCAGGATTTTGCATAAAACTACCCCTACAAATCGTTCACTACCTCTTAAAGCGAATATTCACTTGTAACAATAACAGAATGTAACAATAACTTGAATGTAACAATAACTTGTAACAATAACATTTCTCCCACGAAAAATACTCTCTGTTTGAGCGAAATATAATTTTCTATCAATTACGATAATGCAATGACATTTCCGAACAAAAAAGAAGTATGGGGTGACAAATTTCCACTCCCAAATAACTTTTTTGTATATATCTCGGCTTCTAATGAATATTTTGAGATGGGACCAAATGGAAAATGTTTCTTATGAAAAACATTAGTTTATGGATGTTTTTCAGACTATTGGGGTTGCAACCCCTATTTTTTATTTTGGAAAAACGATATTTTCATTAATATGTTCACTGTGAAAGATCAATTTAGCCTCGAAAAATAAGAAAAAAATATTTATGTTAATAAGAGAAAATAATTCAATTGACATATTTCGGGATTTTGCACAAAATCATCCCTACAAATCGTCCACTACCTTTTAAAGCGAATATTCATTTGTAACAAAAACAGCCCATTTCTCCTATGAAACATACTCTCCATGTGAGCTAAATATCATTTTCTATCAAGTACGATAGTGCAACGATATTTCCGAACGAAAAAGAATTATGGGGTGACAAATTTCCACCCCCAAGTAACTTCTTTTTTATATATCTCGGCTCCTAATAAATATTTTGAGAGAGGACCAAATGGAAAATATTTATAATGGAATGCACGTAGCCTCGGTTTTTATTTCAATAAATTGAAGTACATAGAAGCTTATGGGGTTTGTAGAGTACGGTGTAGTGGTACGAAAATCCCTTATATCATTGTATAATTTACGCTGTTGGATTTATTTGTAAGGTAGGTGACTAATTAAGTGATTAATTTTTAATTACTTCTATTATCAAACTGTAAGTATGAAATAACAGAACTAATTTTGTTGTAAATTATATGCTCTACATTTTTCGTTTGAAATATATTAGTCTACAAGGTTTTGACAAAATAGTAATCTTCATAGAAATGTTGAAACATAATGATTTTTTACATCATTTGCATCGTACAATAGCTGGAATCGCCCATTTTATTCATATTTAACTTTTAATATTTTGAATAATTTTTCGAAAAATAATTTTAAAAAATTTTGTTATCCAGAAGTTGCAGGGTTTAATGTCAGTGTCATTGACATTGTCATCGTCATCGTCATCATCATTATTATTATTATTATCATCATCATCATCATCATTAATAAGAAAATAATAATAGTAATAATAATATTAATGATGATGAGGATGATGATAATGGTAATAATAATAATAATGATGATCGCGATGACGATGACAATGTCAATAACAATGACAATGACATTAATAATGACACTGATAATGATAATAATCATCATCATCATTAACAAAATAATAATAGTAATAATAATATTAATGATGATGATGATGATGATAATGATAATAATAATAATAATGATGATGGTGATGAAGACGACAATGACAATAATAATGATAATAATAATAATAGTGTGTAACGTGGAGATTTTCTCCCGATACTAGGATTATTATTGTTTTTAATAATTTACGGTATCTCTAACGTTTTTGAAGAATTCTTTGTTTTCAGCTATTATTATTACATTGAAATAGTTTCGGGTTGAGATTTAGAAACGTGCAAACGCTCAGGAATCTCCCCGAAAACACAAGGAAGTATTGTTATTATTATTATGATTATATTTTGAATTGTAAATCTAAATTGTAAGATTTCCTATCGACATTCCCGTACCTACTCCCTTTCCTCTACGTCCCCTTGCCAAGGGACTCATACGGAGACCCGCACAAAGAGGAGACATGAAGAAGATGAAGAGGATCTCGCCTACGACCTTACCAGCAACAAAGAAGAAAGGAAGACTCCTGTGCCAAAGTACTACCGTACTCTTGACACCCTTATCGGAGAGAAAGAGACCGATGGGACTAACTTTCGAGGGCGACAAGGACAACAATGCTCTCGCTAGATCGTCTAAGGCCATCTAGCGATCTAAACGGATGACCGGTCGATAACGAAAAATGGGGAGATAATATCCTAATTATCCCCTGAGAATAGTAATTCCGGAATCCGCTATAAATCAAGGATGGCGCTATCAAGGTACGTGAAGAGGACACTTCCGAAATTTAGAGAGAGATTCTTGAGCGCTTGTCGAGTCAACCTCGTGAAAAATCTGGTGTCCGGATCAAATTTTGGAAATCTTGAGTATTGGAGCAAACTTTGGGAATTCTTCCGTTAGAGGCTCGGAAATATTCACTTTCGTGTGGAAGGACGTTCCTGCGGTGAGTGCAGTTCTTCTCCTGTATGAGAATTCTTGGCAAGTCTCCCCAGGTAACATCCTGATTAATTTCATTTAGACTGAAAATCTTGAAGCCCGTTACAGACTCAGAACCATTTTTCTACTGGAAAAAACTCCCGTCTATTTTGATTCCTTTCAAACTACCTTTCTTGAACCTCCCGTTCAAACATAATTTTTGATTATCAATTATTGAATTGTTCTTTTTTTTCATTCTTTGTAATTCCGAGTGTTTTCGGTTCGATCGTTTAGAATTAAGATTTTGGAATTAATAACTCTGTTCGTCAACAGTAATCAATTCGGGAGTGGAAAAATCTAGTGTGTTCGATTATCACGCTTTTATAATTACGCGTAATAACTGTGTTATAACTGAAACTTTACTATTGTTCTCACATCTCTATTTTTTTTGTGTTTCTTTCACATGATATTCGTCGTATTATAGAATTTGGATCGTTGTATTAGAAGTTAACTCCCGCGAATTTTTGTTGAATAAAATATGAGAACATAGTACGAAGTCGTTTAGACCTCTCTTATTTCATTTTTGTCCAAACAACGGATTCCCTCTGAGGTGTCTCATTGCCCTTCCTAAGTGAGTTTGGGCCCCCTCAGAAGAATTCCGTGTCCGGAAACGGACTGGCGCCCAACCTTTCTTTTTTTTTTAATTAGATTCTTTCGTTTTCTTTCTTTTAGTAACTTCCTCATACTTCTGAGTGTGGAAGTTTGTTGCCGGGACTGCCGATAAAATTCGGTTTCTCTTTTTTGTAAATTTTCCGTGGCTACGACTAACGGTAGTCCCGCTACGAGTGATAATGATAATGATAATGATAATAATAATAGTAATAATAGTAATAATATTATTTAAAATAATCATAATAATAGCGGTAGTGGTAGTGGTAAGAATAGAAAAAAATAATACATATAAGAATTTCAAGCTTTTGATTTTCGCCATTTTATTTCTTATGTATTATTTCTTTTTTCAAAGTAGTAGTAATAACTACTACTACTACTACTACTCTTTGTTGTCCAACGACAATGCATTACAGACCTTGTAGTGTGTAGTGGTAGAAATAAAAACAATTAAAGGTGTCAAATTTAGAATGTTTTGACGTGCCGTCTTACATCTTTTAATTTTATTTCTACTACTTATTACTGTTTGACGTCACGCCGGCAAGTAAGGCCGGGTCTAAAATTTTTGTACCGCCTCTTCGGCGTTCTGATTGGTCGAATGTTTTAATTAATAACTCAGTAATTAATCCAAATTTTGAAAAATGGTATTGGACTTTTCGTCTCCATTTTTCACCCCCTACCACCACCTTTCGACATCGACACCTTATGCCGGACACCCTGTATATCAGTATTTCAAAAAATTATTTTCTATTTATTAATACAATAATATTCAATAACTTTTTGGACAATAAAAAATAAAATAAATCTAACATAATTTAAATCTTTTACGGTTTTCCAATTTTGGAAGGGGTATCCGTAATGAAGCCTGTAAAAAGGAAAAATTTTAATGCGTTAACCAAACGGCATCAGCGGTATAGGTTGCGGGAAAGTATCAGAGGGATGTATGGTCGCAATAGGAAAATTGTTAGTCTCAATTCCGATGTTGTTGTCAACAAAAAATCGCATATTCTTCATAAAAGCCTAAATCCTATTGAACGAAACGTTTCAGATCTAGAAATTGGCGATGTTGAGATGGAAGTTGAAGCAATTAGTTCTGAAGTTAGCGTTCATCATGAGAACATTTTTAATGATAACGGCAGTACCGCTTCTACTCCTGATTCTTTTCTTAGTAATATTACTGAAAATCATGCGGAAGATTTAAATTTAAAAACTACCACAACTTTTCCGGAAAAACTCGCTGATTGCTTTAAAACGGTAAATTTGAGTAAGGTTTAGGAAAATTCTATTCTTGCCGTATTACGGTCACACTAGTGCTTTCAAAGCTTGCTTCGAGATACTTGTTCTTTATTAAAAACCTCAAGAAAACGTACACAATTGATTTCGGTTCAACCTGGAGAATATTTACATATTGGGTTGTCTTCTTCTCTCCAAAAAGCTTTGAATAACGAAGAATCTTTAGCGTCTTCTCTTATACTGAATCTCAGTACGGATGGAGTCGCTGCTGATAGATCGGGTGCAATTCAGTATTGGCCGATTCAGATACGTATAGTAATTATTCCAAATTGTCGTCCAATGATCGTTGAGGTATATCGCGGGGAAAGAAACCTGCGTGTGCCACAGATTTTTCCAATCTTTAGTAGAAGAAGCCAAGGACATTTTTTTCAAAGGGGGGGGGGGGTGTTAATCAACAGTAGTCCCAATAGTTTTCAGGAGTTTTATTGGTGATGCCCCTGCAAGAGCAATGGTTCTGAACCATTTTTCAGACATTTCCAGTAATCCTTGCTCAAAATGTAATGTGGATGGATACCGTTTTGAAAATAAAACAATGGTTTATCCCGAAATGACAAATATTCCTCGAAATGATGAAGATTATGCAGCACGGCTGTATGAAGATGTTCAAAAACCAGAGCAAAGCCCTTTATTAGATTTAAATATTCGTATGGTCTCTGAAGTTCCCTTTGAATGTATGCATTTGGTATGTTTAGGGATAACAAAAAAATTGATGGAAAATTTTCATATGCTACTAAATTATCTAGTGTCAAATTAGAATTATTATCATGTAGGTTAGAAAATTTGCGAAATTGGTGTCCTCGCGAATTTTCCAGAACGCCCCGATCAATTTGTGAATATAAACATTTCAAAGCGACGGAATTTAGGCATTTACTATTGTACGCAGCACCGGTGGTCTTGCGTGACATTTTTCCTGAAGAAATCTATTTGCATTTTTTACTTTTTCACGTTTCCATTCGATGGGTTCAAAGTTTTCCCTCAAAACAAAATCTTGCTTTTGCCGAAGAAGCTTTACGATTACTTGTTTCTCAGGCACCGAATATATATGGTGTAACATTTGTTAGCTATAACACTCATTGCCTCCCACATCTTATTGAAGACGTTCGTCAATTTGGGTCCCTAGATTTTTTCTCCGCGTTTCCGTTCGAAAACAATGTAGCTATTTTCCGAAAGTATATAAAAAATCAGCATCGCCCTCTACAGCAATTAATGTTACGTCATAGCGAAGGTGTTTTTCCCAATACCGGTAAAAATAAAAAATAAAAAGGAATTCGTGGTTCAAAAAAACATTGCAGTAATATTCTTCATTCTGACATTACTTCCCCATGCGTTCAATACTCTCAATTGCATACCGCTGAATTTGTCTTTACTTTAGATGATAAAAATAATACGTGTATGTTGAATGACAATTCTTTATGTAAAATTGTTAATATTGTTTATGCCAGAGATATTTATTACTTTATTATTCGGCGATATAACATCATTGAAAATTTATACACTTGTGGAATAACGTCAGGTGACGTTGGAATTTATAAATGTTCTGGTCTTTCTGCTAACATTGATATTGTACCATATAGTAACGTAAAATCAAAGTGTTATCGAATGCCCCTTCCAAAAACAGAGTGTAATAGTTACAAAATCAATGTATGGATTATAATTATTTTACTTCATAATGCATAAGAACGTAATGTTGCAGATATAAGTTGTTTTCAAATTGCTTCAGGAAAAGGAAAGTATAAGATTGTTTAGGTAGCATGTAAAAATGGCCTCATTTTAACCTTTAAATTTATAGCTCTTTGTAAGGTAGATGTTCCTATTTGTGACCATTCGCAAACTTTTATTAAATTAATTATTAAATAATAATTAGACAGCCCTACATGGTCACAAATAAGGACATTTACCTTATTTTTCTTACTCCTTTTGAACGATTGCAGTAATACCTTTTTGTTTCAATTTAATATGAGTCACGGCAAGAAACTTTTCTTAAACAGTCGAGGGCGTCAAGTCTATAGACCACGTGGTTATGACACTACAACATCCGAAGACGATATTTTCGAAAAAAGGGGGAAACGTAAATTAGAAGCAATTTCATTAGGTATTAACCCTTTGAGCGCTGAGTTGCCCAAAGTTAAACATGCACCATGGACTGCCCACTCTGTACGAAAAAGCCTACCGTAGGCCGCCTACTTTTTACGAAAGAGCGCAAGTTGAACAGACTGAATTTTCATTGCAAAGTATGTTGATTGTAACTGAAATAAATTATGTGGTGACCTCAAAAGGGTTCATAGCCAAAATCGAATGGTTATGCGAAAACGCATATATGAGTTCATAGGAAAAATCGAATGGTTGTGTGAGAACGCATACATGGGTTCATAGCGGTGAAAGGGTTAACAAAATAATGGAATAGTTGACGACTGGTAGTGATTCTGAATACCGATCGTATAATCCACCCGTTGTTAATAGTTCGTGCGATAACGAGATCGACGATAATCCCATTATTTTTTTCTCTCAGTCGCTAAAAAATGATGAATCGTGAGTCTCTCCGATATTTTTTTCGCAGCCCCAGAATTTTGATGCAGAATTGTATTCCCAACTAACAGCTAAACCACGAATTATTTCCAATATTCCGGTAACCTCGCATCAAAATAACAATGAAGTTGTAAATGAACCGTCTTTCGAAAGCAGAATGTCACAAAACGACAATTTTTCGACAGAGAGTAGCAATCAAAAATACACTCCTATCCCTATAGAGTCGTGAAAGTGTTCGGAAACAAAACCCAAATTTCATTCAGCTTGTCCTAATTCTACTGTCACTTTTTCAAATTCAAAACCTGTAACAACGCCATATATTTCAAAACCCAGTACTCCGGTCACCGTTTTCCATTATTGCAGATGGAAATTCACCATCAATTGATACCGCTTCCAGGATATCTGATGATTCACACTTTGTTGCGCAAAAAACTAAATTCACTGTTTCCGAACTTAACGATAGAGAATTTGATACGTTACATAATACGCAAAATATTGCCAATCTATTCCGGCATCATTTCCGATAATTTAATATTCAACAAAGTCAAATGCTTGAACGGTTTAAAGCTGAAGTAACACAACAAATTGGGTTAATGAAAGAGGAAATATTTACAGAATTATATAATATTAATAATAATTTTGAAAAAACAATTAAGAAAATTGAAAACAGTTTAAAAGCATTCGTAAAGCAAAGTGATGATCGATTTGATATACTGGAAAGACCTCACGGTTTTCCTTTTTTAACTTTACAAGATTTTGCTGTTTTCGAAAATAGTGTCAAACAGCAATGCGTCTTGCAAGAGTATCTTCCGGCAGTTGCTTCGTCTTCTTGCAAGGAAACCCTAAACCAATTTCTTAAAAAAACCATTTCGGATGAGCTCTCGCGACAATTTACATGGACAAATAGAGCTCGTAACCTTCCAGGTTCACGGCCTTTATACAACACAAAATTGGGCAAAATTTTTTTTAAATCTTTAGAAATATCTAATAAAGTTACGGTTCCTAGCCAACTAGAGTACGGTAGACTCATGCAAGACGCGTTGCTTATGCCAAAACAGCGAGAACGAGACGCACAAAGGCGAGCTACCGGTGGTCAGGGCAAACGTGCGAATTACAATGAGGAGATGGAACAACTGTATGGGAACGACGAAGAAGAAAACGACTACCAGTCCGACGATTATTAAAGTAATCTCTTTTTGTTTTCAGGAAAAGATTTTGGGGAAAGCTTTGTCATAAAGAATGTTTTTAATCCTCTTCTACGTCTGTTTTTCCCACAGTTCTAATATTTATAGTTAATTTCGTGTTTCTCTTGTTCTAATGTTCCGTTCTAGTTACTAATAAGGCCTTTGCATGTTTTTTTAAAATGGATATTTCATTAAAAATTAAGTTTTTAGATTGATTTTTTTCTTAAATTTTGTTGAAATGCAATCATTTTATTTAAAAACCATTCTTTATTTTGATTTTTAAGAGATGTTCTTCGTAAATAAGTTATTTTTTGAATCATTTAATATTTCTTGTTTTGTTAAATGCAGAAGTTTCATTTAAAGTTAATTTTGTAATTTTAATTTTAACGAAAGTGGATTAGGCCTACAGAGGATACCACTTAAAAAAAACGCACCGTTCTATCTACTTCAAGGGTGGTGAGGAACTGATAGACCGATGAAGGAACCAGGAAAGCTAAAAATTAGAAAATCACACCTTTTAGATGTAAGTGTAAATCCGAGTAGAATTATAAAATTGCAAAGGCTTTAAAATAAGTGGAACATGTTCATCAAACTCTATTTTATGCACATCGAACCTCACGTTAGTTAAAGTTGATTTGTAACACTGGTCTTTAAGGGGGGGAGGGGGGGGTATGGTTTTGAAGGCAGAAAAAAACAGGTTTTTACAGATTTTTTTTTGGGCGTACGGTGAAAGTACATTTATTTCTGATTGTTGTACATTAAAGAGTAGTAATTGAACTATATTCTGTGAAATATTGGTTCAAAAATATTGAAAATTGACCGAATGGCAGCAATTCTTCGCAGGCGCCTCAGAAGAAATACATTTTGCGGTGCACATCATATCTCAGCACTGGATCATCTGAAATGAAATAACCAAAGTTTTTTCCTTAATTTTTATGTCCCTCTAGGTATCGCTGCCGAGTTTTTCCATTTTTTTTAATTTTTGAACTTTTTACAAGACTTGAAAGTGAAAATACCGATTTTTGGCCTAAATTCATGACTATTGTTGTTAATAATAAGAAAAATAAAATCAAAGACGAAAAAATCTCGCCAGGGTTACCTCATAAATTATGTAAGGAAATACTGTAAAAAATTTGAGAACGATCGGTTGAATAGATTTTCAGATACAGTGTGCACCGACTCAAAAAACATCGACTTGAGAAAAACGCGTTTAAAGTTTTTCGTAGCGAAAAGACCCTGATAAAACTTAGTAAGCTATTTATTTTTTATTTTACTCACATAGAATCATCAATGCCGGGACCATAGAGTATAGAACTTTCGTCAAGAATGTCCAAAGCATCTTTTTTATCAAGTCTGCGGCGAATTCTATCATTTTTAGCGGTTTCAGCTGCTCGCTCATCTGCTCTGTTCATTCGAATATCGTTGGTTCGAAGCGCCCATCCATGACAACTTGGACCAGTACTTATTCGCATCTCTTCTAGGAAGGTTAAATAAGCTTTACAGCCTTCATTGAAAACACAAGCAGCCACTGAAGATGCAAATTCGACGATAATTGCTGAACCACTCTCAACTTTCGGCGCAATCTTCCAAATAAGCTGGTTCAAACTCTCATTATTATTTTGTGTGAATCCGCCAATACATCGCTCTAGGAGAGCATCTTTGCTTAAATCTTCATAAATTGGCTTGATTCCTTGTAAAACATCAGTTGGTAGAGCAGAATATGTGTGTTTGAAATTATTCAGCTTGTTTGAAGCTGCAGCTTTCTGCCATTCACACCATGAGTCTTCTCCGCTAGGGCAGTTTTCGTGTTGTGGTTTTGCATCGGTTGAGGCATAATGATAGTAAGTAGCCCAAATGGCTTTCTTCATTTCTTCTACAGAATTAGAATTGAAACGAATTGCACGACCATAGTACTGGGTGAGCTTATCAATCATTTTTGCAGTCAGTTTCCCTTTACCTGAGAGAGTTTTTTTTTAAATTTTTTTTCCAGTTTTGGTTTCACTATCAGTCATAGTTTTTTTGACTAAATCACGCAAACGAGTTCCCATCCTTTTTTGGACGTGTCCAACACATTCTTTTTTATTGACTAGAAAATTTTCACCATAAGGTTCAGCATTGATAACACCACTATATGTTTTCGAGTCACCATCTCCAATATAGTTGCGAATCTTCACGTTATTCTCTTGCGATCTTTTGAACATTGTGACAATTGCGTCGACTTCCATGTTACCGGATGCTCCTTTGTGATTTGCAGAACATTGATCTTCATTTATATGGTTCTCTTGCCATTCTTCGAACTCTGCAGAATCAAGCTTATTCTTCCAAGTAACACACATGTGACAGTATGAACTTTTTACGAGAACATCGACGACTTTTCCGGTGTAATATCCAATCAAGGAAGCCACGCCATATAAAGAAGAAAATCCACGCTTTTTCCAAGTTCCATCGCCTGATACGGTTAATTCTGATGAAGATTCAATATTTTTTTCTCTACACATAGCTGCTTTTTCTTCCTCTATCGCAGAAACAAAAAATCTTTTTGCGGCATTCGTCACACTGGAGCACATTTTCTTCAAGTAATTCTGGTATACCGATTTTGCTACGAAATTACTGGATAAATCCATCAGTCCGCAGAATTTGTCACAACCAGCTAATCCCAAGCCTAAAACTCGCATCACGAAAGCAAATCGGTAGTTCACTTCATACATATGATCATCTACTCGTTCACTAGACGGAACGTAACGAGGTTCTTTGCATTTTTCACATTTTATTTTTATCTTGAAACCAAGACCTATTTTGCCACAACACTGAAATGATACTGTACTATCACAAACTGCACACTTCACTAACGTAGAAATTGTTGAAAAAACTAACAGAAAATCAATGATTCTGAAATGCTTATTTGTATCTTCAGCAACTTCTTGGCTAAAACTTAGTCTGATTTTTTTCGTTGACGTACTCCTTGTCTCAATATCGTCATCGTTTCTTCGTTTATGCGGAGGAACTATTTTTTTACCTCGATACAACTTTTTACCACTCTCCTTTCTACACTCTCTGGAAACTTTTCTCGGCATTTTGCGAACAACAAAAATATCACAACGAAATAGAGTAAGAAAATACAACACGACTGTTACACTCCGCGTCTGCTTCGAAAATGAAGCAACACCAGGTACCGGGGTACCGATACAACGACCCTGTCTAAGACCTTTCTGGAAACTGCTTAGGGACAATAACAAAAGAAGATTGGACAATAACAAAAGAAGATTGGAGAATAACAAAAGAAGATTGGACAATAACAAAAGAAGATTGGAGAATAACAAAAGAAGATTGGACAATAACAAAAGAAGATAACAAAAGAGATTGAGAAACAACTGCCTTCCCGCTGAGCGGTTACAGCTCAGGTAGTCGTTCGAGACACGTCTACTTCCAAAGCTATATCTTTGTGAGTTTTGCTCCGATTGACTTCCTATTAACAGACAACATTCTTGAAATACTATACTTTCATAATATGCAATAAAAAAAATCACTTTTTTTGAACCCTCAAAACCATACCCCCCCCTTAAGGAGGTTGTACCGGTACATAGCTAATCAATTGAGCGCCCAAATATACTTCCCTTTGATTCCCGCAGTTGCGAGCGTGGATTTGGCAACTTAACAAAGCACACGGTCTACTACGATTACGATCCGCGTGCGCCTGCGTTAGTATATGGCGCGTGTATTTCGTTTTGTTTAATACGTGTGTTGCCTTTTCTACGAACCAGTTGTCAAAATATGAGTGGAAAACGAAAAGGATTTTTTTGGAAAGGCAAGAGAGTCACCGAGAAAGTGTACAAGAAAAGAGTTCAGCAATCTCAGATAGGAAAAAATATTAGAAAAATATTCGAGCAGAAACATGGGTCAGATGAACTGGATACCGCGCAAAGTGAGCGCAGATGCAACGTTGCCAGATTTTCGTTGTTCTGCTCTCGGTCATACATTTTGGATGAGAATTGATGATTTCCTAGTCTTGCAAGCTTCGAACGTACATTGTGATAATTGATAAATGATCAGCATAATATCCTTTATCGCTCATTACATTTGCATGAAGATCTAAATGTTAATTATTTAAATATCGTTGAAAAAGTGATTTTTCCCATAACACATGTTAAATGAAATTACAATTTTCTCGGCTTCTAGGCTCTGAGCTATCTCAAACTTTTAACTGAAGCTTTATTACATAAAAACAGACTAGTGGTTGAAATTTTATCAAATTCTCAATGTTAATTCTAAAAACGGTACAACCTGCTTAACCCTTTGAGTGCTGCTTACTCTTGCACCAAACTATCAATGTATGCGGCGATTTTCAGATGTCAGTTATTAAAGGTACACATTGTAACAGGCTACGTGAAGGCACACGTGATCTGTTACTTTAGGGAGCGAAGTGGGTAAAGAAATAAGAAAGAACCTTCACAAATACCTTAGATCTATTGTTTTTTAATACTAATCTCGATGGTGATGAGCGCGCGCGTGTGTGTGTGTGTGTGTGAGTGTGTAGGTGTCCGTTCTGTCCGTCGTCGATGGTTGGTGTCTTGAAGATTGGCGTTCATCAATCAGCTTCCGCTTCCCGTGGTGTGGTGGTGTGTCCGTCGAATCTCCAGGTGCATCCGGGTATTTCCGAGGACTCTTCCTGGGTCAGGATCTCGATGGTCCGGCCTCCGGAAATCTTCCTTGTCACAACACCGTTTGTTCTCCTCTCTCTCTTTTCTTTCTTATTGCGTACGCGTGACTCGTTCCGGTAACGGCTCGAATTAGAGTCTGATGGCTTTCGGCGCTCTTCCGCGGCCGAGGCCCTTATTGATGTCGGTGAGTGGTGTGTGTGTCAGTGTGCTCTCTATGAGATATCATAGAGAGCACTTGTAACGGGTAAAATACCACGTTACAACATATACACCTTTAGTATATATTGATAAATTCGTAAAGGGTTAAACTTATAAATTGAAAAGAGACATCTTCTCTGGTTTTAAAATGATTTTGACCGTAATCTTGTACGATTATAACTACTCCCATTATTGTTGACGTAATAGAAGTAATTCTTTTGAATCATTTGCTATATTTTGCTATAAACAAATTAAATTTTTAAACTAAACTAATTTTACATCGTTTCGCTGAATTTCTGTTGATTCAATTTAATTGTTACATTTGAACCAATCAATTCTGAATCCAAATAGAAAAATTTGATTTCATTTGCTTTCAGTTGAAAGAAGCGTAATTTAAAAAATAAAACATCATCACTGTGGAAAATCAGACTGATGCAAGACATAAAGAAGAAAATGAATTGCCGAGTACCTATAATATCTCCATTAAGGACATCGGATGGCAACGGAAGTTTTTAACATCCAAAGAAAGCCGGGTAATACTTCAGAATTTTTAACCCGTTGCCAAAGTGGGTATTATTTTACTTATTTCTTCGTTCCTTAATAATCTTGATGTGCTTGACCGCAGTCGAAGTTTGCGGGTTTAGTACAATAAAAAAATTATAAGGCAAATTTATTTGTAAATTTGCACCATTCTTTTATATTATGAAAGTTATGAATATTGCTATTATTTTCATAATACAAAAGAAAGATGCAAATTTACAAATAAATTAGCTTTATGACTTCTTTGTTGTAATAAACTTGGAAGCTTCAACTGCGGTCAAGCACATCAAGATCATTAAGGAATGAAGAAAGAAGTAAAATAACACCCATTTTGGCAATTTATTTGTCAATTTGCACGATTCTTTTATATCATGAAAATTATGAATATTACTAATATACAGTAATTGTAATTAACTTTCCACATATAAAAAAATTGTGCAAATTTTTAAATATGTTATGTCAAATTCAATTAATGCAGAAACAATTTTCTGTTTTATAATTAATGCAGGAAAGACAAAATTATGAATAAAAAAAATTATTTTATTGTTTCAGACGAAAAGGTCGAATGTTCCCTCTGTAGGCTGACATAAAAGAATCGACGATAAAAGGTTCCTGGAAACAATTATTCCCACAAATGACGAATGATTTTACAAATTTTGAAGAAACACCGGAAACTATCACCAAAGAAATAGTTAGTCTCCCGAATGAATTTAACTTGGATGTCGACAACGACGATGTTAATGAATTAATTGAACCTCGCTCTGCACCGCTGTCAAGTGTATATCTAATTGAGCAACAATTGATTAACGATAAAATGCACCACGAAAGTGAGGAAGAAGAAGCCGATAAAAACGTAAAGACTTTGAAAATTAAAAATATGAATGAAGTCTTTCTGCATCTAGACGAATTTTTAACTATTATGGAAGAATGCAATCCCAATGGAGAAGGTATATCTGGAGTACGTAGGGCAATTCAAAAAGACACTGCGTGTTATAGAAATCTGTATTACGAAAAGAAAAAAAAAGGAGCTACTCAACTAACTCTTGACAAGTTTATAAAGAAAACACCTGAAAGCTAAATAAATAAATAAATAAATACTTTAAAACACCGTTTTTGGTGCATACTTTGTTACATCCCTCTACTTTCGAACATTCAACATTCGCACACACTTTCAGGAATCTGTAACCTAGAGACCTCTCAGGGACACAGGAAGTCATGGTTTGGGTCACCAAAAATGAGTCGGGCAGTTCTTAGCCTTAATAAATTTAATATTTATTGTATCTAAATAATACAAAATAAAGCCAAAGAGGGCTGGCCGGATCGGTGCTTAGTTGTTGGCCTGAAACATAATCATGAGAGACCTCTATGAGTAAGATTGCGGCGGTGTATCGTGTGCGTGTGTCGTATGTACGAGCTCTATCCGATGTACATTGGTCGGCTGTGCCATTGGCGGCGGAGCTCCTACCTCCAATGGTCCAGTTGCCACTGGAACGACCAGGCACCGGAGCGCCTAGTGACTGGTCGGCCGGATGGCGCGCACGCGGATCGGGTAGGTGTGTTGATCGGTGTCGGCCTCTCTTCCTTAAAGCGGAGCACCAACCGTGGGGAAGACAGGTGGGCGAGCGGTGGGCCCTGGAGCACCAGGTACTAGGCCACCACTGCCTACTGCGGCGGTCTCGGGGGATCGCGGTCGCGGAGCGGGGAGGGGT
This sequence comes from Gasteruption jaculator, assembly GCA_949825005.1. Classification (NCBI taxonomy): domain Eukaryota; kingdom Metazoa; phylum Arthropoda; class Insecta; order Hymenoptera; family Gasteruptiidae; genus Gasteruption; species Gasteruption jaculator. The sequence goes on from OX463775.1 coordinate 256,172, forward strand.
ATCCCGTTTCCTTCACGGCGGAGCGCCTACCGTGGGGAAGACGGGTTGGCGAGTGGTGGGTCCCTGGAGCGCCAGGTACTCGGCCACCACTGCCTGCTACGGCGGTGTTGCGGTCGCGAAACGGGGGTGTCCTGTCTCCTTCACAGCGGGGGGGCTGAGAAGGAAAGTTGTGAATGTTCTGTATAGTGGGTTGTTCCTGGCGAGTGCGATGTATGGTGCGAGTGCGTGGTATGAATGCATGGGCTTCGGGTTCGCGAGGGAGCTCGTTAACCGGTGCCAGCGTGTGGTTATGAGTGCGTGTCTGAGAGTGATTCGGACGGTCTCCACGGAGGCCATGCAGGTTCTGCTGGGTGTGCTTCCGTGGGACCTAGAGTGTGTGAGAAGGGGTGTAAGGTACAAGTTGCGAAAGGGAGTGTGTCTGGGTGAGATTGACATATTGAGTGATCGTGATGTGAATGAGAGAGGATGGGAAAAATGTATGAATGAACTGGATGAAAGAGTGTATGACGTGTGGCAGAATAGATGGGATGCGAGCGTGAAAGACAGAGTGACGTTTGGATTTATTAAGGATGTAAGGTTCGTGCGTGAATGTCGGAAGTTTGAATTTGGGTGGAAGGTCGGCTTCTTGCTGACTGGTCACAGAAGTATGAATGAGTATTTGGAGAAGTATGGATTGGTGGATGATAAAGGGTGTATGTGTGGAGCGGAGCTGGAGGATGGAATGCATATTTTGGTTGAATGTAGTGTGTTTGATGATTTGCGTGATTTGGAGCGAATGGGAGTGGTTGTGAGTGAGAATGGGGGAGTGGATGTGAGCGGTGCAGTTATGAGTGAGGGGTGTTTCAGGGCGCTGAATGAATTTGCTGAGTGTGTGTTTATGCGTAGGAAGGAGAGAATGCGTGAGAGAATGGAGGTGTGAATGTGCCGCCTTCGGCACCGCCCGCAGGGGGGTTAACACCGGTCAAACGCTACGGCGGATTCCGGTAGTTGCCTTTGGAGAGTAGCGTCTCCACGGTTTTCCGAGCTGGTCGACCAATGCCGAGGTTTGCAAGGACCTCAATTGGTAGTAGCCTGTGGCTACGAAAACCTCAGCCGGGTTTAAGGTTACCACGGGGGTCGGGGGCCTGCAGGGGGGGCCTAGCCTCACCTGCCCCGACCATTGGGTACGGCCCATTTGGGAGTATCGTGGTGGCAGTGGTTAAAAGCACACATCGCGTGCTAGGTGGCTGAGCCGTCACCGACGTGTGAGTTGCGGTCTCAACTCGGGCACTGACACTGCAGAGCCAGTAGGGATTTAGAAAGGTCCCGCTCCGACCGGTGAGGTTGTCACGCCTTGCAGCGGGCAACGTACCGGTAGTTCAGGCCCATTTGGGGTGAACGCGCTGATTGAGCGTATCTCAATCCCTCGCCCATGGGGGCCGTGTGGTAGAACTTTCCGAGCGGAACTGACACGTTAAACTAAAGCGACATAATCTCCTTCACAGCGGAGCGCCTACCATGGGGGAGACGGGTTGGCAGCCCTTCGTCCCGACTATGGAGCACCTATATCCTGGAGCACCAGGGCTATAGCGAGAAGCCCACTCACTGCGTAGTACCCGGGAGGCCACTTACTATCTAGAGCGCCTAGGCAGCAGCGGCTGCCCGAGTCAGAGCACCGAACGAATTGTCTGCCGGCCTCCCGTGTGCGGCCTTATATACCCATCCCGCGGTGGTGGCGACAGCCGCCGCGGTTGCGCGCGCCGCTTCGCTCGCGGTGCGGTTGCCTGCGCCTGCGCGAGTACGCTGAAGCATGCTGGGTTGCAGTGTTCGAGGGGTACTCGTCGTATCCCCCTCTTTTTTCGGAGAGTGAGACCCAGAGAGCTCACTCTTATGGTTGGGTAAACGGTATTGTTATGTAATCTCAATCAAAATCGCCCGCAGTTGCGAATTTCGAGAGAGCGGTGTACGAATAAAACGACTTACGGTATACTGCCTCTTTTCCTTGACGTTGCCGTCCTTATCCAGCTTCAGGCACCATTAGGTGTTTCCCTGGCGAACCCGGTATCTTGTTACCCCCACGGGTACCTCTGCCGTCAGCCCATCCGTTCTGTCGACGGTAACGGTGGGGCGCGCTGGTGGTTGGTGGGTAGCTGGTGGTTGGGGGGCAGCTGGTGGTTGCTGGGTCTCGGGTGATAGCGGTGTTTTGCCGGTTACGGCTGGCTCCGGTCACGGTACGGCGGCTGTGATGGTGGGCGGTGGCGGTGCTGCCGTCTTCCTTGCTGATGCCCTCATGCCAGTCTTCGGGTGTCCGGTGGTCCTGATGACCGAATCAACTCGGCATACCTGTCGCCGCGGTTGTTGCTGGCCCGCCCTTTCGGCCCGTTTGGCCAGATGCCTCCGTAGCGCCTTTACCCGCTCACCCCACTCCGGGGACTCGATGACCTCTATTTTTCTTATCTTGAGGCGAGCCGGGCCCTTGGCAGGCTGCAAGGTCTTTGGCTTTTCTGGTTTGGAGCGGGCGAGTTTCGATGCTAGCTGCGCCACCGGAGGTCTAGCTGGTGGTACCACCAGACGTCCGCGTGTGTAGACACGCTTTACACTATCGGTCACCTCTGGTGGTCCTTCAGACCCCGGTGGCGCGAGCCCCTCTGGCGGTTGTGCGGCGTCGCTGGTCGGCTGTCGCGCTGGTGGTGCCCCGCCTTTGGTTGGCTGTTGAGCCGGTGGTGCCCTGTCCTCGGGTAGTCGTTGCGCCGGCCAATTCGGCGATTGGTGTCGGGGTGTAAGTCGCCGTGGATGCTGATTTACCGGGGTCGTATTCCTCCAACCCAATAACCTCCCAACCATCCAACTCCATTGCGGCTTCCAGGCCCTTGACGGCTAGTTCCGTCTCCGCGAGTTCTTGAGCGAACGACATCCTGAGATTTACTGATCGCTGGTTTCCTTAGTTTCGTACTCGGCATGTCTTGTCGGTTTTGGTTCCTGGAATTTGTTACTTCTTATCGTGGGCTATTCCCTGGAACTGGTGTTGTTATTACTTTTGTATGATCTTAGGTCTCGTATATGTATATGTTGGATTATCTTTCCAGCTATGTCTATTGGGTCGTAAATTACGGGTGACACTTTCTTTTCTATTGTATACGGACCGTCAGCTTTCTTATCTAAGCCTGCGTTATAGTTTTTGCTCTTGTTTGACAAAGTGTGGATTCTTCTCAGTACTAAGTCGCCTTTCGCAGGTTCTCATTTTCGGCGTCGCAGGTCGTAGTGGTAGCGCTGCTTGTCAAAGCTACGCGCCATGATTGCGCGGGCTAATTCAATTGCCTCTTGTATGCGTTTCCTTCGGCCGTCCGTTACGCTCGACATTGGACCTCCAACCTCCTGGCTCAGGGTGCCTGGTGGGGTTAACTCTCTCCCGTAGTTGAGATAGGCGGGTGAGAATCCTGTGGAATCGCTCCGTGAGGTGTTATATGCGAATGCGAATTTTGCGATATGACAATCCCAAGTCTTTTGCATGTCCTTGATGAATTGTCTAATCATCGTTTTGATAACACGATTGGCTCGCTCGACTGGGTTGCACTGCGGTGCATACGGGGGTGTTCTCCGATGGTCGATGCCCGAGTTGGTCAATAGTTTCTTGAATTCTTTTGAAACGAACTGTCGTCCGTTGTCACTGACAACAGCTTTAGGACACCCGTGACGTAGGAATACATGTTGTTTTTAGGCGTTTATTACGATTTGAGATGTGGCCGTGCGCATCGGTTGCAACTCTATCCATTTTGTGAACCGGTCTTGCATTACGAACAGCTGCGTGTATCCGTTCTTTGATCGTGGAAGTGATCCCACTAGGTCTACTGACACCATTTCCCATGGATGTTCTACATTTGTAGCGTGCATTTTATCAGGTACCGCCTGTTAACTGGCTTTGTGGCGTTGGCAACTGTCACAGTTACGTACGTACTTAGTTCCGTCACGGAGCATTCCTGGGCAATAATATAGGCGTGATAGGCGAGATAGGGTCTTCGCTACGCCCATATGACCCGCGGTTGGTGCGTCATGATTCTCCTTCAAAACGCGGTCTCGTTCGATGGACGGGATGCATAACTTCCACTCTTCTGCTGGGTCATTATCGTTGAAGTCTAGGATGTGCATGTATAAACGTCCGTTTTGGATGCAGTTTTCGGCATTGACGGCCGGATTTGTCTGGACCTTTTTCATAGTTTCCTCGTACCATTTACATCTTATCGGCTGGTTTACTTTGTATACTGGTAACGGCTGCCGAGAAAGGGCATCCGCGACGACGTTATCCTTGCCTCTTCGGTATATTATCTCAAAATCCCATTGGCTCAACTCGAGGGCCCATCTGGCTAACCTTCCGGACGGGTTGTCTATGCTATTTAGCCATTTCAAAGACTGGTGGTCTGTTAAAACTTTAAAATGGTACCCCTCAAGGTAGTCTCGCATTTTCCAGATGCCCCATTTTACCCCTAGGCATTCTAGTTCGGTTGCCGAGTAATTTTTCTCTGCCTGTGTTAAGGTTCTACTGGCGTAGGCGATGACACGCTCGTTAGCGCCTTCTCCTTGTGTTAGAACCGCGCCAAGACCATCTCTGCTTGCATCTGCCTCGAGCGAAAATGTTTGTGACCATTCTGAGCATGTTAGTATTGAGGCATCGGTCATGTGATGTTTCAACTTCTCGAAGGCTTGTTGTTGTTTCTCCCCCCAATTCCACTTGGCCTTTTTCTTCAAAAGTATATTTCAGGGGGCAGAAAGTGTAGAAGCATCCTTGATGAAACGCCTATATCATGAGACTAGACCTAAGAAGCGTTGTAGTTGTTTGATGTTAGAGGGTGTTTCCAAGTTCTCAATGGCGGTTATCCGGTCCGCGTCTATACGGAGTCGATAAGGTTAGCGTGTCTTAGACGCCGTAATACTTTCTTGATGATCGCCAAATGTTGCTCGATAGATGTTTTCGAGATGATTACAATGTCGTCCAGGTATGCTAGGGCGTGTGGGGCCATTTCAGGAGTGATTACTTGGTCGAGAAGACGTTGAAATGTAGACGACGCTGCGTGTAGACCAAAAGGCATGACCGTGAATTCGAATAGACCTCTACCTGGCACAGTAAAAGCTGTGATGTTGCAACTTTCCTCGTCTAGGGGAACCTGCCAATAACCATTTTTCAAATCGATCGTGGAGATGTATTTTGCCCCGCGCAGTTTACTTAAAGTTGCATTAATTTGTGGTATCGGGTAAGCATCTTTTTCGGATACGTCGTTTACTTTGCGGAAGTTTATACAAAATCTCGGTTTGCCATTTTTCTTCCTGGCTATTACCACTGGGGAGCTCTATGGGCTCTTGGATGGACGTATGACTCCCTCTTTGAGCATTTTGTCCAACTCCGCAGACATTATGTCTTGTTTCGCTGGATCGCATGGTCTCTGACGTTGCTTAATCGGTGTTTCCGATTTTAGACGGATTTTGTGCGTTATTAAAGGAGTTACTCCTGTTACCTTGGAAAATAACGCTTTTTCGAACTCTAGTAAGCTTTCCAGTCATTTCTTGTTTTCGGTGATTAGATCTGTTATATTTTGCAGGTTGTCTACGGTGCAAATACTTGGCGCCCTTGTTGACCCCCGGCCTCATTTCACAGCCGTTTATTATAACTCTTATGTTAAGACTTTGCAATATGTCCATTCCCAACAGTATATCGCATCCTAATGTTTCCATAACGAAGAATGTATGCCGTAATGTTTGCCCTAATATTTCTATTTCTCCGGTTGCCGAGCCCGTTAATACTGTTTCTCTTATATCGGCCAGTCCTTTTTGCCACTGGTCGGGTAAATACGTCCAACCGATTGTTTCACAATGATGACGGGTGCGGCTATTGACGAATGAATTGTTGGATCCGGTGTCTATGAGCGCTAGGCACTTGCGGTTCCCTATGTGTGTTTCGACATAGAATCTTTCTCTTTCCTGGGCCGGTTTGCTGTTGAGCCGGCTCCTTACCGTTTCCCGGTCTTGGGCAATTGCAGTCCCGTGATAGCATATCATCTTTTCCACACCATGAGCAGAATTTCATAGGTTTATTCCTGCAATTTATTCGGTCATAGCCTCTTTTCTTACAACGCCAACAGCATTCCTTGCGACTGTATGCTTTCGTTACGGTCATTGTTACATTTTTCGGGGCCGGTTTAAATTCCCTTGTTTCTTTGTTTACAAGGCGGAGGGTTTCTTCTAGGTCTTCTGCTCTTTGTATGATATCGTTTATATATTTTATTTCGCTCCGCCGTATGTGTATCCGATATTCTGCTTTCATTTGATAGAATATAGTATCCAGTTGGCGTTCGAGATCGTAACCTCTCCTACGTCTCATTAGTGTTGAGACGGCGAGGGTGAAAGAGCAGATCGTCTCTTTTGCCCCTTGGCGGCGATCAGTAATTTGACGATCTAGGTTCCGGAATTCGCTTGGAGGTAGAAAATATGCGCGTAGATTTTCTTTTATATTTGTCCAGGTTAGGTTACCTCTTGGTAGGTTGCGATACCATAGTTTTGCATCGCCTCTTAATTGTTCTGGTAACCCTATAAGCAGTTGTTCATCGGTAAACTGATATGCTTTCTGTAGCTCGTCTACGCGTTCTAGGAAAGTGTAAAGGTTGCGTCCGTCGAAATGGCATCCCCATTTTCTCATTGATTCGAGAATTTTGACATGTGCCGGTACTGGATTTTTCCTTGTTCTTGATATTCCTTGTTTGAGCCTGAATATTCGCGGCGTTGTCGGCTTCATTTACGTCTTCATCCTTCATCCTTGCTGTATCTTGGTCAAACTCTAAGGGATCTGGTGGTTTAAATCTGAACTGGTCTTCGTTTTCCCGTACGTATTGTACCAGACGCTGGCGGAGCGTATCTACATTGCCGGATGTGTCCAATCGGTATTTTAGTAGTTCCTCTACCAGATCCTTCCTCTTGAGGTTGTAAATTCATGATACTCCGACCATTTTCCAGGCTTGCGGTTGAAATGATTGTTAACAATATGTGTCAGTGTATTCGCGTTATTTTATCATATAGTGTACCTAATTTCGTTCGGGTGTCGTTATAGAGCCGTGACCTTACTATAGAGTCTCTTACAGGAGCTGTTTGGGCGCCATGTCAGGGTTTGGGTCAACAAAAATTAGACGGGCCGTTCTTAGCCTCAATAAATCTAATATTTATTCTAACAAAATAATACAAAATAAAGCCAAAGTGGGCTGGTCGGATCGGTGCTTCGTTGTTGGCCTGAAACATAATCATAAGAGACCTCTATAAGTAAGATCGCGGCGGTGTATCGTGTGCGTGTGGGTGTATGTACGAGCTCTACCCGATGTACATTGGTCGACTGTACCATTGGCGGCGGAGCACCTACCTCCAATGGTCCAGTTGCCACTGGAACGACCAGGCACCGGAGCGCCTAGTGACTAGTCGGCCAGATGGCACGCACGCGGATCGGGTAGGTGTGTTGATCGGTGTCGGCCTGTCCTCCTTACGGCGGAGCGCCAACCGTGGGGGAGACGGGTTGGCGGCCATTCGTTCCGACTATGGAGCACCTATAGCCGGGCCTCGGGGTCGGGAGCTCGCTATATCCTGGAGAAGCAGGGCTATAGCGAGAAGCCCGCTCGCTGCGTCGTACCCGGGAGGCCACTACCTATCTGGAACGCCTAGGTAGCAGCAGCTGCCCGAGGTGGAGCACCGAACGAACTGTCTCGCAGCGTCCCGTGTGCGTCGTTATATACCCATCACGCGGTGGTGGCGACAGCCGCCGCGGTTGCGCGCGCCGCTTCACTCGCAGTGCGGTTGCCTGCGCTTGCGCGAGTATGCTGAGGCATGCTGGGTTGCAGTGTTCGAGGGGTACTCGTCGCAAACCAATTGTGTTCGAAAGTCGAGGGCCCACTGTACTTTGGATCTCATTAGTTTTAGGAGAATTACGTAGACTTGGCTGTTTAAAACTTATGAGGATAATGACTACATTATGTATAACAAAAAAACAATGAATAAAATGTAAAAAAAACATGAATTAAACATAAATCTATTTATAGTTCTCTTATAATTTCTTTCATCTATTCCCTTTTCTACGATCCCGTACGCCAAATATTAAACTTTAAAAACAATTTTTAAATAGTATTTTGTTTTCTTCAAATAATTAAATATTTTATTTTACATAACCTCAAAAGTAGGCATAACCTCAAAATCTTGCACAGTTATTTGCAAGTCTTAACAAAAGATGCTTGCAAGATCTGCAGAAGTTACCTTTCGTAAGTGTCTTCTGCAAATATTGCATATCAGTACAGAGATATTACCGCATGCTAGATCAATACTTCATAAAAATATATGCAAAAAAGAATGTATAATATTGTTTTTTCTTGAAATATATAGAAAATTAAATATTCGAATACGAATAGGGTGTAAAAAAGAAATTTATAAAAACATAACCTACAAAAAGTTGCAGACGCTGCACAAGATGTCATGCAAATTCTTTGCAAGATCTGCGAAAGTCATCTTGTGTAAGCGTCTTACTCAAAGGCTACACATGCATGAGGAAGCAGACTACTAGTTGTCTTTTGAAAGCGACTTGCAAGACGCTTGCAACGAATTGCATAATTCTTTCAACAGATGGCTACTAAAGAGCACTTTTGCAAGATCTTCGCAAAGTTCTTTGCAAGTCTTTTGCAATTCTTTCGAAAGATACTTTTGCAAGAGGAATTGCAAGGCGTGTATCTTCATGGATGGCTACTAGGGCACGGTCACGGATCGATGCACCATCGACGAGGAGGCCAGGACGGCAACGACAGCGCGATGTCGGCGACTCTGGGACGTATCGTCGAAAGGGCACTGGATCCACCGGCTCATTCCGGACATCATGGCGTGGTCAGTGAGGCAATACGGGGAGGTGGACTACTGCCTCACAAAGTTCCTGACGGGACTCGGCTGCTTCCGGGTCTACCAACACCACTTCAGGCTGGACGACGACGCTTCGTGCTCCGCCTGTCGGCCTGCCGAGGAGGACGCGGAGCACGTGTTCTTTCACTGCACGTGCTTCGGGGAGCAACGGGAGAACCTGCGGCGGCACCTCTGGCAACTGTCTCCGGAGATCATCGTCGGTGAGATGGTGGCCAGCGAGACCACGTGGGACGCGGTGTACAACTTTGCGACCGTGGTCATCCGGGAACTCCGACAGGCGGAGAAACTGAGAAGAGGTCAGCCAGCTTTGCAGTAAAGGAGGGCTAGTAGTCACTCTGGAGAGCATGTAACATCCAGTTCGCTCTCCGCGAAGGAATGCTTGACGGCAGTTCCGCGGGGTGGTAGGACGTCAGGCGTGGTGTTTTTAGTGGGTAAAAATCCCACACACCGCGAAGCACGGGCTTCGCGGCGTCTTTTGAAGATTTTCACCTACCCATGAGAAAGAATAACAACAAACATACACACACACTCCAAGGTCAGAAAAATACAAGATAAAGAAAAAAGGAGTAATAATAAATTGTTTTAAATTCGACACTTATGAAAGGTATTTTTAAGCTTATTATTCCTATTCTTTCCTTTGCTTTGGGTTTCCAACTAATCACACACAGATTCGTGCGAGATTACATAGAGTTTCATCACCCCCCCCCCTTCCCCAAAGTGCCGTCACAATATTTAATAACCGACAGAGAAAACGTGTTCTAAGAAACTAAGTTATTACAAATCTTCACTGACGATACTAGATCATTTAACATTCAGGAGAAGAAGGTATGCGGAGTAGGCTTGATTCAAAATCTGAAAAAAAAGATATGGAAAAGGCGGCAGGTGATAAAACGTGAAAGATGTACGGAATAACAAGAGTTATTAACCCTTTGCGGTCGGTGTCCTCGTAAAGGGAATATTTTTAATCTTTTAGGCACGATGCGCCACTATAGTGGCTTTCGTGGATGTCATCTCTCTGTACGACGAGCCACCATAGTGGCTTTAAAAAATGCTTGGTTTTTTATATATTTCTTAACTATAGTTGTCTATTGTTCCTAAGAGATTAATAATATAAGACCACATTTAAAATTTTATCATTTGTAGTTACCTTATAACAACACATCGGAATGTTATAACATATATTTACACTTTTTTACAGCCCATCCTAAATATAAAAATCATCCCTTCGCGGGAAATTACACCGTTCCTAAGAGGTTAAATTGTCGTAGAACAAATTCTGTGTGTTTTAATATCCATATATTGATTTTAAATTCTGTACGGAAAAGTAACTGCAAAACGCTAGATTTGCTCCGACCTGCTGGTACTTCAAGAGCGAATTCTGCCGATCGCAAAGGCTTAAGCGATTAACTGACTACGTACCCTCATGAAATTCGATAAATTCAAATCAATATTCCGTAAGGATGAAAGCCCACATCTGAGTTGCGTGCTTGATGTCAACATAAGAAAAATGCGCTGAGAGGATGCGCCCAGAAAATACCAGTCCTTATGAAATGCCGCATCTGTTAAGCTTGTGCTCTAATTTCAATGTGCCATTTACTTTATTGTCAGAATTAGTTTATTATCACGGTACGTCCCGCTCATATTTGTGATCAGAAGGACGGAATTTAAATCAATACAAAAATGAGAATACACAGTGTAAAAAAAGAATACAACTACAAAAAGTTATGGGAAAAGCGGGACATGGTAGAAGTATCGGTGCTTCATTGATCCTTCCGTTTTATGTACTTACAGCTTCGGAGAGTCGTTCGACGCAAAAGCATAACAAGTAAAGTTGTGTTACAGCTCCAGCACCGTATACACATACTAAGATTTTCTCGAATATCGTCGGACTCTTTCAGTAATCATTATTTGATAATAATCGTATTAGAAACAATGATAATAGAAAATACCAGCTACATTAATAGTAATTAACTGTTTAAAAGCAATATCAAAGCCAATCGTTAGGATTTGTGTGAAATGGAAAACTCACCTTGATAAACATGAAGCCTATAAAACAGTATCTAAAAATGCTACTGACGTGAATCCATACAATGTTAACAGACAATTGTGATCTTATAAGATGTCCTATTCTGCAATTATAGTTTACCTCAATGAATGAGTTACACAAGACGTATTTAAGTATATCTTTTAGTAAATGTAACAACAAGAATAACGTTAACAACTTCAATATTATCATATAAAACTTTTTTTCTATTTTTCACACGTGTATTATAACATTCTTAACTTACTCAATAACATTTCCAAAATGGCGATACAGTCGTTTCAGGTTTGAATGTTTTTGCGCCAAGACTTCTTTGCCGATCCCCGCAGAATCAGCAAAAGTGCAAATTAATGACAACTGTTCTTTCAGATATACATATTGTGCTGTTTGGAGGGACATGTAGTGGATGATGTATACATCCAGAGCGACTTTTCGCATTCCGTTAAAAAGTGCGCCGATAACCTGAAACAACAATGCCGCCGTAAAAGCGCATTGCGAGAGACATTGCCGGAACATGTAAAATGGTATCGTAAAGTCTTCGGCCATGAGGCAATTAATCTCACGACGATGCCGATATAGCCAGAAACCTGGAGTGGAGGCCCATAATACTATCGATATGGCGATAAAAGTAGCGTAAACTTTCAAAGGCCTCCCAACAGTAGTAATGACTTCTTTTGCACATTTCTTGAAGTTCGGCCCGTGAAACTCGCTGTAGGTTTGTTCCATCTTACGGATTATTGTGCGGAACTTCTCACCGCTGCTGTGCATGTAGACGTCCAACAAACATACTTCCAGTGAAATAACGACGTTTACGGAACTGTGACGTAAAGCCTTTTCTTGAGTTACATGAGACACTCCAAAGCAACTGAATATACAGTATAGACAGTGAATCGTGCGGACCAGCACGAAATAAACGGTTTTGCCAAATTTTCTTCCGGAATCAATGTTCGAAGTCAAAGGAATGAAGTTACCAGTGACGGTATTCATGAAAGTGTTAAATCCGTTGATGTGTCGGAAATCCACATTGTTTTTTTGCAAAATTCGAGATTTCTTGGAAAATATGACATTTTTGCTAAAAAAGAAAAAGTTTGATTCAGAATTGGAAATTTTGCAATTTAATATTATTAAAAGCTTTCGAGACTGTACGAATAGATGCCTCTTTATAAATGAGCCTCTCTATTTTTCCTACATGAAATCCTTTTCATATGTCGCCATTCGATTTTAATGGAATACGAAAATGTTGTAGAGCTTTAAAATCTAAGAGTCACATATTTATGCTAAAATATTGGAAGGACAGTAACAAATCGTCAACGTCGGAATTTTAAAATTGAGATTTAAAACGCTGAGGATCTGTTGTATAGCAGATCCGATATGAGATACGGCGTGTTGCATAACGTTATAACCTGTAACGTGGAAACTTTTACCCGTTACAAAAGTTGAGTTATTTTTGAGTCGCGAGAATGTACAGGATGGTAAGTCTTGGGAGAGGAGTGTAACTCCCAATAGTTTTTATGATATTATCTTGTATTAGAGTTAAGATTTGAATATTGCGTTCATTGTTATTGCGCTATTGAAATTTGATATCGTTGCGGCTATTTTGTTAGCGAATTTATTGAGATTATTGCGATTGTCGTTTGAGTGAGAGTGTGTGTGAGTGAGGCGATCATTATTTTTCTTTTCTAAAAGCTTGCGTAGGGAAGACCTCGTCTCTCACCAATACCACCGTATCGTGAATTGCGAGATCTAGAAAAGTATTGCGGACTCATCGAGGGAACGGTGACTTTTGAGTGGATGAGATTCCCGCTCGGAAAAGTCCCGTATTGAGGATCTTAGCGCCTGAAAATAGCGCCTACCATGGGATTTTTGGAAGAGATAGAGCGCATATCACCGCTCTTTTCCGCCTGCTTTTTCGCCGATTCAAGGACCCTAGCGTTAGGCCATAGCGCCTCCTGCGAAGGATAATAGAGCCGAAGTAGAGCGCTATAATTGTCGCTCTACTTGACCATCATAGCGGTTACCAATCTTAGCGGCTTATCTAGCGAAAGATCGAGTGATCTTAGCGCTAGGTCGATGGCGTTATCGGTCACGTCGCTGAGGTGGCGTCACCTGGAGATTTGAGGGATCGAGGAAGTTTGCAAAGGAACGATCCCTCACTTACGATCCTGTATCGCTAGCGATAGAATCGAATTCCTTTGCGATTTTGTGGTGGTCTTTTCCTTTCGGTGATTTTCTTGCGTTGGTGAGTGGAGGTTTCCTCCCTTAGTGTTTGTGGATGTTAGCGGAATTTATCCTTTCTTTTTCTTAGAGTAGTGAGTGAGAGAGAGAGCGAGTGATTATTTTTCTTTTGGTTTTTGCCTTTGCGATTTATTTATTTCTTTTATCATTAAAAGGACGATTTTTTCTTTTTTTTAGTGTGATTTCTTTTTTTTTCTCCTCTCTCTAGCGCCTGATTCTCTTTTTGTGTTATGTTCTCCTTTTCTTTCGTTGCGATTTTCAGGGAAAGTTTGACGAACGCGCCCCTCTACCGAGAGCTAGGGCTTGAGTAAGTTTCTCGTTTCTTTTTTTTTGAGTTGAGTCGTTTTGTCGGTTTTACGAAAAAACCGACTGGCGCCCAAACTAGAGTCCTATTGTTTTCGATTTTCTTTTTTTTTGAGCCCAAAACTAGAGTTCTTCCACGATATTCTTATCGTGGAAGGGTTCTCGAAAGAGACCGTTGCTCACTGCAGGCAACGCGTTTCAAACCATGCAGCTGAACATTGCCAAAATGGTAAATGTATTCGGTTGGGGAATAAATTCGTAGCGTTTTTATCAAAGACTTTTATGTAAACAAAAATCAATAGTTATAACAATAAATTAATCAATTATGTATTCGCCGTTCCTGTTTACGGCCCCCTCCCACCTTTCGACCAATTGGTCGATGCCGTTTCGCCAAAAATCGTTCGGTCTGGTATCGAAGAAGTAATTGAGCCATTTTTTAAGGTCTTCTTCATTGTCGAAGGTAACGCCTCTCATATGGTTCGATAAAGAGCGGAAAAGATGATAATCCGTCGGTGCAAGGTCCGGAGAATACGGCGGATGCTGAAGGACTTCCCATTCGAGCTCTTGGAGTGCGGCTTTGACGACTTGTGCAATATGGGACCTGGCGTTGTCGTGAAGCGATATGGTTTGGCCTTGTCGATGGGGTCTCTTCAATCGCATAGCTTCTTTCACGCGGTGTAGCTGGGGTATGGGCTCCTTGTTGACCGTGGCATTCTTTTCGAGCATTTCCCAGTGCACCATGCCGTCCCAGTCCCACCAAACGCAAATCATTGTCTTCTTTGGATGGAGGTTAGGCTTGACTCTCGGCTTCGGCGTATCTCCTGGAGCCACCCACTCCTTTCTTTGCTTCATATTTATGTAGAAGCACCATTTCTCATCTCCCGTGACGATTCGGTACAAAAGGCGCTGTTTATGACCCCGTGTTGCTTGATGGCGAGCGAGATGTTAGGAAGCAATTTGGAGGCGATTTTCTTCTTGCTTTTCGTTAAGCTCGTGAGGCACCCAGGTTCCCAATTTTTCGGCAAATTCCATTGGATGCAAATGATTAAGAATCGTTTTATGATCGCAACTCATTTTTTCGGCCATATCACGACTTGTTTGGTAACCATCCTCCTTCAAAAGTGCTTTGAGACGCTTTTCGTCGAATTCTGAAGGTCTTACGCTGCGGGGCGCGTCGTCGACGTCAAAATCGCCATTTTTTAATTTTGCAAACCATTTCCGTGCTGTAGACTCGCCTATGACACCTTCTCCGTATACTTTGCAAATGTCCCGGGCTGCTTCAGCAACGTTTTGGCCTCGACGAAAGGCGAAGAAGTGCAGGTGTCGAAAATGTTGCTTTTTACCTCCTGGATATTCCATTTTAAAGCCTCAAAAATAATTAAAAATTTAGTTACTCAAAAAGACAATTAGCACAGTTTTGTAGAGCAAAAAGAGCTCTATCGACTGAATATTATACACTTAGTTAAACAACAAAAAAGTCGTTGTAAAAGGAAAGTAATATAAAAACGCTACGAACTTATTCCCCAACCCAATATAAAACAATAAGCGCAACATTTTGAATACATTTAACATTCAGTAAGTACAGTGGGACGCACGAAAGTTGTCCTTTCTCCAGCGCCGCGAAGCGGAACATCGCGTACTAGGCGCGCTCAACGAGAGCAAGCAGACGAATACTTGGTCAAATGATAGGTTCATGCTCGACGATACAGAAAATCACATGTCCGGCGCATGTGTTTTTATTGAGTGGGTCGGAACCCGATTTCACCAAGATTTAATTTTTAAATTGTAAAAGATTCAATAATTGTTTCTACAATATAATTTCTTAAAAATTTATGAACTTTTTTCAGTTCATTAACTCATTATTTGCTTTGTTAACTATTCCAATCTTATCAAAGTAGTTAATTGATAAATTTAGTAGTTATCAAATTCTAAAAGATTTATAACATTTTTGCAAATCAACCAAGATACCGATTTGTAATTTTTTTTAAAAACTCGTGAAATTCCTTAAAATTTGACGATTTCTTATAAATTTATTAATTTCTGACAATTTATTAATATATTATTTCACAATTTTTTAAAATTTATCAATTTATTCATTTTTTATATTTGCTTAATTTCTTAATTATACTTTTTTTGTTCATCAATTTTGTAACAAATTATTTTTTTAGCAAAACCCTAGCATCAATTTGTTCAACAATTACTTCTTTCTGAAACTTGTGATAGAGAACACGGATTGTCTGTCACAAAAGTCACGGATTCCGAAAACCCGTTTTCTTTCCTCGTTCGCGACGCGTGATTAATAAATACATTTACGTATCGATCGATCAGCATGGATCGATCGAAATATCGTCCACCACAGTAATCAACAAACTTTTAGGTTATGTGGACGCGGTATAAGAGCGAAACCGAATTATGTATTTTATTAATCAAATTATGTACATTGCAAAACGCATAGGACGACGTCTATCAAGGAATTTGGCTAGGTTAAGGATCGCGAGGTCGATAATAGCGATCGAGCGAAGGGGCGAAGCCACTGCGACGACGATTGAGGTCGCGACATTGGACGGAAACGGGGCGGAGTTTCGAGCACGTGGGGACGCCGGAAACGAAGCAGCGTCATCGAGCAAGGGAAATTACGCCGAACGACGACGACGCTGCAACGAAGAGTAGCATCAACCGGGGATCGATCCCTGGAAACGTCCAGGCCCCGGTCGAGAACGAAAAAATCGAGGGATGATTCCCCAAAAATAACGGGGAACGTTCTCGATTTGAATTCGAATGAGACAACGGATCCCATTCGATTGAGTTGGTCGATCGACTCGAGGGGCACACGTAACCCCTCACGACCAATCGGGAGGCACGGAGCCTCCCCATCAGACGGAAGACGCCGGAGACGTCACCGGAGGCTTCATTACTGTGCTGGACACCAATCTCGACGCATCGAAGCCGATTCGAAATCGAAAAGCCTAACTAAGACAAGAGAAAGGAAGAGAACGGCACGCAGAGAGAGAAAGAGAACGAGAGAAACGTTCCAAGGAACCATAAAGGACCCGAGAAAGGAAGGCGAGAAGTCCCAGCGACCTGGTGATCAACGTGAGTTCCCCCACAACCGTTTTCTTCTTTTATTTTGAAGATAAAACTCGAGCGAGCTATAAAACTCAGAGTCTGAGCCACCCACGTCGTGCGGGTGGCACTCTCCGAGCGAGCTCTCGATTACGTGCTCGACGCCCTCTACGTGTCGAGAAGGGGTCGAAAAGGCTTCGCCCCCTTCGATTTACCTTCGATTTTCTTTGTATATATTTTTCTTTCGCCCTTTAATACTTTTTTTTTCTTATCTTTTCTTTTCTTTATTCGAATATATTTATTTTTATTATTTATTTTCGCGTCGTTTTCTTCGAACCCTTTCCTCCACCAACCCCGCGACTTGAGCTGGTCGACGCGGTGTATTGCACCTGGCGTCCGCGACCTGAATTCGTTTTTTTTGTAAGACTTTCAGGTATTCAACGGTGACGTGACAGGGGTTACGATCCCCTGTCGGAGGAAAGCGAAATCGTCACAAACTTATTAATTTACAGATTTATAATTTTTTGAGCATTTATTTTCTTTGAATCCATTAAATTTCTCAAAAATTCATTACATTTCTGATAATTTTTCAACGTATTGATTTTTGAAAATGACTTTTAAAAAATTATTAATTTTTTGCAATTTTTGAATTAAAGAAATGAATTATGTGCAATTTGTAATTTGTAGTTAGGAAATTTGAGAACAGGAATATTGGGAAATGGTGTAATAAATAATAAAGTGCACAAGCGAATTCAAGCTAATTTTAACAAAAATCTTTTATTATATTTGCAAGAATGCCCAAATCTAACAAGGAAACCACCCGAACCCGAACATACCGATTTTAATAATTTTTATATATGCTTTAGAGCATGAAGAAATAATAGACACGTATTTTTTTATTTGCTGAAAAACGCTTTTAAGGGGTGTAAACCACCCTCAAAGTTGATCCCAAAAAACATTTTTCTAATATATCTCGGCCCTTAATGAATATTTTGCGATGGGACAAGTTGGAAAATGTTTCTTGCGAAAAACGCTAGTTAGTGAATGTTTTTCAGACAACTGGGGTTGCGACTCCTATTTTTTATTTTGGAAAAACCTTATATTTCATTTGTGTATTGTAACGTGGCCATTTGGCCGCGTTATCAATACGCGCTGTATGAACACAAACAGTGTCCAGAGATCTCCCCGAAAGGGCGGGGAAAAAAATATTAATCATATTTTTAGATTGTTATAAAGCAGGGCGAAGGAAGCACAATCCCCAATCCCCATTTTCCTTACCTCACGCATTCCTACCGCTTACCTATCACCGTGACGCTCCGGAAGAAAAGGGACCACATACCGGCAGATCCAGCGGAATTGGACAGGACTCCATCCTCGACCAATGGGAGGACCTCACGCTACCGACGAGAAGTCATCGATCAGGATCCACCACCCAGGGCGGCAGCACTATCCACGCTAGGAATTGCCAAAGGGCCCTGGGTGGGGGAATAGAGGATCGCAACTGAGGAAGAACCCAGAGATCTTTGGACCACCATCCAACACGGATATTGTTGTGACGCGACGGGTTGTCTTGTGGGAGTTTTTCAAGTCGAGGCTTTTGAGACGCGGAGAAGCCAGGAAGGAGACCGGAGTTCGAGGAGGAAGCGTCCGACGAGGTTGGTCACCGACTCCATTGTCCGGGCGTCACGGACATATCTTGTTTGCTCCCTTACCTTCTTTCTTCCGTCTTGGTTGTTGTTTCTTTCTTCCTAGCTCCCCGTTATTATAAATCTGAACTTAAGAGTAGCTTTCCCTTACCGCCTACAAGTTCCGTGCTTCCTTACCGCGATTCTTTTCTTTCTTTTTCTTTTCTTTTCTTTTTGTGAGTCCCAGGCTCTTTCGGCTGCGGGCCATTTTGGGAGCCACATTCTTTTGTTTCTCCGCCTACCGAGGCGACGTTTTGTTTTTGCGAAAGCTTTTCTTTTTGTTTCTTTTTCTTGTCGTTGTCATCTTTTTAATTTAATAAATTAAATTAAGAAACAGATCTCCCGCGTGAGCCTCCGTTTTTAGCCCTTTCTTTTCCTTTCTGTTTTTCCCCAGGTGGCGGAGGCAGAACCCCCTTCTGGGACTCTTGTTCCCGGCACCTAGCCGTGCCCCCTCGTCTTGCGTTGCGGGCTGATCGGTTCCCCCATTGCCGAGGGCCACCCCCTCGGCTGGCGCCCATCTTCCGATTTCGCACCCCTGGACTCCCCTTAAGGGATCCCAGGAAGGGAACCCGATCAGGCCGAAAGAGCGGACGAGCGAGGAGTTTGGGGCGGAAAGTCCGTCACAGTATCCACTGTAAAAAATCAATTTTAGACTTAAAAATTTAGAAAAAAATTTTTTGTAAATAAAATTAAATAATTAAGATGACATGTTTCAGGATTTTGCGAAAACTACCCGTACGTTCCTTCACTACCCTTTAAGGCGAATATCCACTTATAACAATGAAAAGCATATTTCTCCCATGAAATATACTCTTCATGCGAGCTGTATATTATTCTGTAACAATTACGAGAGTAAAACCCATATACATCAAGCGTTTGTATTTTGCCTGTGGATCCTGTTGGTGATTTTTTCACGTTCACTATTTTATTTGTAGACATCGTTATTTAATTAGTTGTTTACCTTACAAATAAATCCAACAGTGTAAATTATATAAACATATAAGGGATTATCCTACCACTATACCATACTCCACAAACCCCGTAAGCTTCTATATGCTTCGGTGTATAAAAATAAAAGCCGAGACACTATGTATTCCACAATAAATAATTTCCATATGGTCTCATTGCAAAATATTCGTTAGGAGCCGGAATATATAAAAGAAAAACTATTTGGGGGTTGAAATTTGTCAAACCACAATTCTTTTTTGTTCGAAAATGTCATTACACTCTCGTAATTGTTACAGAGTAATATTCACCGCGCATGGAGTGTATATTTCATGAGAGAAATATTATTATTATTATTATTAAATAGTTTACCGGGGTGCCAGGCTCAGGGACACTGAGCTTTCGCCATTGTATCTCTTTCCCCCCGGTCATATTCCTGAGGCGACGGTGATTCCCAGCCCTCCGCAGAAGGCTATGATGTTCTCCACACTTTCCTCATAGAACGCCTCCTTACTGAAGGTTCTACTACTCAGCCACTTCCAGCGGTACCCCGTTAAGTTGGGGCACTCTATGAGGAAGTGGCTGGGTGTTTCTTCCTTTCCCCCCACTATCTGCACAGGTTACTAAGCCCCTGTGTCTTGTGCAGATAACAACGTAGATTGCAGTGCCCGGTTAGGATCCCCAGGATTTTGCCTGCTTTCTTCCTATCTAGGTTGATGATCCTGCTTGCCCAGTTGCCAATGCGCTTTCCGAGAAGCTCTTTGGACCATCTGCATCCCTGGGACTGCTCCCATTTCCACCATTTTTCAACATTTAATCTCCTCTTTACGATGTTGCAACTTTCCTGGTATGGCATTCCTACCTCCTATTCCGGTGCATCGTCTGAGTCTGCTCCTTCTTTGGCTAGAGCATCCGCCTTCTCGTTTCTCTCATATCCTGAGTGGCCAGGAATCCAGGTCAGGTCAACTTTATTTTTCGCAGCCAGTCGGTTCAGGATTTATCTGACCTCTCCGACCAGCTGCGATTTGGTGACAGGGTTCACTAGCGCCATTATGGAGGTCTGGCTGTCAGTGCAGATGTTGATGGTTCTGCACTCAGCCCCATCCTGTACCATGCTCTTGGCACAGGTGCCTATGGCCGCCATTTCCGCTTGGTAGACTGTATTGTTCTTCCTCAAACTCAGGGCTTTACTGTCCCTGCCTTTACCGCCATAAATCCCGTATCCAATGCCGCATTGCGAGACCTATCACGGTCTCCTTTGTTTCCGTTGCTCTTGTAATGTACCCTACCACTTTATGTAGGGCTGTTTCTGTGGCCTTGCCGACTGTGTACGGCTGTTGACCTGAATGAAGTGGTCGTTCTATCAGTGCTGTGCTCCTGATGTATACGTCCACCAGTCTTTGTAATCTTTCGTGTAATCTTTCACCCCGTGTAATCTTCCAAACTTCGTGTAATCTTCCAAACCCGTGTAATCTTTCACCCGTCCGGTACGTATCGTATGGCGATGTATCCCCTAAAAATGCCCGTAATTTTGTCCAGGATGCTTTCGCATCCAACCTGCAGCATCTTGGGAAAGATGCCATCAGGTCCTGGGGTCTTATACGGTTCAAAGGATGCAATCGCCCATTTGACCCGTTCCGGTGTAACCGTGTATCCGTGCGGCCGTTTCGCAGTCAGGTTTAGTCCGCTTACTTGGTTTCTCCGGCTGGCCCAACTGCTCTCCTCCTTCTTTGCAGAAGTCGGGGAAGTTTGCTGTCAGGAGAAGTTCCAGGGTTTCCTCCTCCGTCTCACTAAAGACACTCGCCCTACTCCTCAAGCTTTGGAGCCGGGTATCGTTGTCCTTAGTGAGGAGCCTTGCCAGCTTAGCTGTCTCTGATGCGCCGTCCAGGTTAGAGCAGAAGTTTTGCCAGCTCTCTGGCTTGGCCTTCTGAATGTGCCTCTTAAAGTCTCTGAGGGCCTCTTTATAGGCCCCCCCATCCCTTAAAACTGTGAATTTTCCTGGCTCTATTGAAGAACGAGCGCACCTTTCTTCGAGCCGTTTCAAGAGCTTTGTTCCACCAGGGGGCACTACGAGTCTGCCCTCTAGGTTTTAGAGGACAATTGTTCTCGTGTGCCCTGACAAGGGTTGCTTGGACTTGCTCTAGTGTCCATTCCAGCCCTTCCTCCGTCCCGTATATTCCTTTGAGGCCCTTCATCCTTTCTCCCACTTCGTCCTCATAATCCTCCCAGTTTGTGTCCTTTGGTTTTCTCACGGATTCCAACTTCGGTCTCTGAACTTCGATCCCGAAAGTTATAGTCCTATGATCCGACATGGATGGCTCCTTCTCAACCCTCCATTCTAGTATGCCGTTTCTCAGTCTCATACTGACCAAGGTCAGATCTAAGACCTCTTTCCTGCTAACTGTGATGAAGGTCGGTTCTCTTCCTAGGTTAGCTATGTTCATGTGTGTGTCAGCCAGAAGTCCAGCAGGTCCGCCCCTCTGTCATTTATATCGGTGCTCCTCCAGACCTCGTGATGGGTATTGGCATCGCAACTGATGATAAGGCCGAGGTTCTTGCGCCTGCTGTATTCGATCATCTTTCTGACACACACTGTTGGTATCTCCTCATTGTGGGGAAGGTAGGCTGATGCAACAAATAGCGACATCTTTCTACCCTCCATATCCTGATGGTCGTACACTCTCTGGAACAGAGATCTTGTAGCAAGAATGCCTGTACACCTTTGACGACGATACATGCTCTCGCGTTACCGTCCTTGTTCCCTGCAAACAGTTCTCCTGTTACGTTGAGCCCCCTTATACGCCCTTTCCATATCCAAGGTTCTTGTATAAGGGATATGGGAGAAATATGCTTTTCATTGTTATAAGGGGATATTCGTTTTAAAGGGTAATGAAGGAACGTAGAGGTAGGTTTCGCAAAATTCTGAAATATGTCAACTTTATTATTTTATTTGCAAAAAATTTTTTTCTAAATTATTAAGGCTAAAATTACTGTGTATTTTTACAGTGAATGTATAGATGAAAAATAAGGTTTTTCCAAATTAAAAAATAGGTCGTAACCCCAATTGTCAGAAAAACATCTATTAACTAGCGTTGTTCGCAAGTAACATTTTTCACTTTGACCCATCACAAAATATTCATTAGGAGCCGAGATATATTAGAAAAACGTTTTTTAGGGTCAACTTTGAGGGCGGTTTTCACCCCTTTAAAGCGTTTTTCAGCAGATAAAAGAAATAGTTGTCTATTATTTTTTCATGCTCTCAAACATATAAAAAAATTATTAAAATCGGTGTGTTTAGGTTCGGGTGGTTTTCTTGTTAGATCTCGGCATTCATGCAAATATAATAAAAGATTTTTTTAAAAATTAAGTTAAATCGCTTGTGCACTTTATTAATTATTACACCATTTCCCAATATTCCTGTTCCCAAATTTCCTAACTATAAATTACAAAATGTATGTATTGTGACGAGGTAACTTTCTAGACGTTACCTCGCCCCTGAAAATCATCCGATGTCGATATAGAGTTATTTTCGTAACCTCAGACTACGATTATAAAGACACTTGGCAACGATTTGAATAGCCATGTCCTTGAGAAGTAGGGGACCCAAGGAGTTGAGGGAGAGCCAGGCGGAGCCAAGCACCTTTGCGTGACAAGTTATTGACAGGTGGGGGCGATTCATCAATTAGCGGAAAGTAGCCATAAGAGGGACGTCGGAGAGCCATCCGGGATCGGGTGCAGTGGTGCATCCGCTCCCCTCTTGGAAAGCCATCCAGCGGTACAGGACCTGGGAGACGAGGCAGGAGCCCTAAGCTCAGCGAGGGTAAGGTGGGGCGGGACGCTGTGACGTCATGCAGCGCCGCGAGCGACCAACGTCGGCGCGAACCAGCTGTTTGGGAGCCGTCGTAGCCGAAGACCCAGCCGCGGCGAAGAAGGGGAAGACCATCGACTCGACTCTCTTGCACGATAAGTACTAGACGGAGAGCTAGCTACAAAAAACAGACTCGAATCGGTGCCCAAGATCCAAGCTCGAAAGATGTGAGAAAAATATTAATACATCATCAAATGGCTACTCTGCCAGTCTGCATCTTTTGCGTTTTAAAATGATAGCCGGTTTTCCACGACATAAAATTTGCCAAAAAAATCAATAAGGTGGCTGCGTCCAATTTGTTTATAAACATTCTTTGGTTTTCAACTAACAATAAGAGCGGTCAAACAATGGCAGAAGTTTAGTCCTTTGCAAAACCCTTGGCAGGAGCGAATCAAAAGTCTGGAAAATTCCCCCAAAAAAATTGATACGGTTCGCGCGTCTAGTCTTTTTCCCGACATTCCTCAGACCTTAACTAAGAGTTGTGTGTAATGGCAGAACTTTAGCACAAAGCAAAACCTCGGGAAAATTAATTTAGTCGGAAAATGTTAATATAATTGTAAATCCACGATTGTTCGTTAAACTTGCATGATGAAGCTATCTTTATGTATGCCATTGCTGTTATTTTCAAATTCTACCCCAATTTAAAAAAAAAATCATCGCGATACGATGACAACTCGCTGTAAAACCCTAATTTTTTCTTGCGCGTCCAATTTTGGGCCAGTCGCTCGGTTTTCGCCAACCAGAGAGAGCATGACGCAACTCCGCCTCCCGCCTCACCTCTTCAGATCGTACAACTGGTTTTTAAAATCTTTGAAATTCACATCGAACCCCAATCTAATTTGTTGAAAAAATATTTAAATAAAATGTAGTATCATATTTATGGATAACTTATTATAAGGAAGGCAGGGATTATCTTGATCGTTTGCTAATAAAAAAACAATGGTTATTATAAATCTTAAAATACTTATTACCAATTAATACAAAATTAAACTTGAGGCTATTGTTAAATCAGCTTCCTCCCAGATACATAAATGGTACATGAAAATCTAACTATGAAATGAAGTTTGTCTCTCTTGCTTCACTCTCGCTTTCACTCTTAATAGCAAAATTAACTCAGCGGTCTAACGTACTCGAGCTTGCGTTAATTTGCAAAATTTCAGGGACGGTTCACAATTTTTAGGCTGCAGAAGTAAAGTAGAACGAGAAAATGTTAGGAGCAAGAGCGCAGTTAGACATTTCGCGATATCTGTAGCGAATTATGCGACTTTTTTCATCGAATTCGTCATATAATACTCAAGTGTCAGTGAATATAAATATGGCAAAAAAAAATTCAAGTGCATTGCATTGCTTGAAAATTAATTTAAAAAGCAAGTTAATAAATTCATATCATTACGCGATCATATAATAATAAATTTTGTTTCGTTATTTGCATATAATTTGTTAAAGACGGTACTAAATTCTAAAAGTTCTTCCAAAGCCAAAGCCTGTGAATGTAGAAACAGATGCTAATGATGAAAGTGGAGGCAGGTTCGTAAAGATTTTAAAATAATTTTTTTCGTACATTTAACATCTTAAACTAATTAGGCGAATGATATAGATTACTTTGATGGTAAAACAATACAATAGCTTTTAGAATTTAGTACTGTCTTTAAAAAATTATATGCAAATAACGAAACAAAATTTATTATTATATGATCGCGTAATGATATGAATTTATTAACTTGACTTTTAAATTAATTTTCGAGCAATTTAATGCACTTGAATTATTTTTTTTATCTTGCCATATTTATATTCACTGACACTTGCGTATTATATGACAAATTCGATGAAAAACGTCGTATAATTCGCTACAGATTTCGCGAAATGTCTAACTGCGCTCTTGCTCCTAACATTTTCTCGTTCTACTTTCCTTTTGAAGCCTAAAAATTGTGAACCGTCCCGGAAATTTTGCAAATTAACGCATGCTCGAGTACGTTAGACCGCTGAGTTAATTTTGCTGTTAAGAGTGAAAGCGAATGAAAAGCAAGAGAGACAAACTTCATTTCATAGTTAGATTTTCATGTACCATTTATGTATCTGGGAGGAAGTTGATTTAACAATAGCCTCAAGTTTAATTTTGTATTAATTGGTAATAAGTATTTTAAGATTTATAATAACCATTGTTTTTTTATTAGCAAACGATCAAGATAATCCCTGCCTTCCTTATAATAAATTATCCATAAATATGATACTACATTAAATTTAAATATTTATTCAACAAATTAGATTGGGGTTCGATATGAGTTTCAAAGACTTTAAAAACCAGTTGTACGATATGAAGAGGCGAGGCGGGAGGCGGAGTTGCATCATGCTCTCTCTGGCTGGCGAAAACCGAGCGACTGGCTTAAAATTGGACGCGCAAGAAAAAATTAGGGTTTTACAGCGAGTTTTCATCGTATCGCGATGATTTTTTTTTAAATTGAGGTAGAATTTGAAAATAACACCAATGGCATACATAAAGATAGCTTCATCATGCAAGTTTAACGAACAATCATGTATTTACAATTATATTGACATTTTCCGACTCAATTAATTTTCCCCAGGTTTTGCATTGTGCTAAAGTTCTGCCACTACACACAACTCTTAGTTAAGGTCTGAGGAATGTCGGGAAAAAGACTAGACGCGCAAACCGTATCAATTTTTTTGGGGGAATTTTCCGGACTTTTGATTCGTTCCTGCCAAGGGTTTTGCAAAGGACTAAACTTCTGCCATTGTTTGACCGCTCTTAGTTGCAAGCCAAAGAATGTTTATAAACAAATTTGACGCAGCCACCTTATTTATGTTTTTGGCAAATTTTACGTCGTGGAAAACCAGCTGCCATTTTCAAACGTAAAAGTTGCAGACTGGCAGAGTAGCCATTTGATGATGTACTAATGTTTTTCTCACATCTTTCGAGCTTGAATCTTGGGCACCGATTCGAGTCTGTTTTTTGTAACTAGCTCTTGGACTACTGGCGCTTAATGAATATTTTGCGATAAGATCCAATGGAAAATATTTATTCTGAAAAGCATGTAGTCTCTGTTTATATTTCTATAAACTAGAAAATATAGAAGGTTATGGGGTTTGTGGAGTATGGTGTAGTTATAATATAAACCATTATATATTTGTATAATTCACACTGCTGGATTGATTTGTAAGGTGACTATTTAGGTAATTAATTTTGTATTTTTCTTATTATCTAACTGTAAGTATGAAATAATTTTATTGTAAATTATACTGTAACGTGGCAATTTTTGCCCCATTCATAATTCGCGAAATATTCAATATACCGGTGTCCACAGATCTCGCCGGAAAGGCTAGGAACAACGAATTAACTATACCTTAAGATTGTTCTAGCGTATGTAGAAAGAAGCACAAACCATAGTGAATTGATTCGAATTTCTATTATCCTTACCTTACGAAATCCTAGCGCTTACCTATTACCGTGACGCTCTACAAGAAGTGGTCCATTGCGCTACAGGAATCTACTGAAACTGGACAGCGCCCAGAATTCAGCCAATGGGATGGTGGAGTTCGGCCGAAGGGGAACTCGGGAGCTCATTTGGGAAATTACAGGCCCAAAAGATGGAGCATGCGAGGAGACGGCAGGCGCGCTGAAGGCTTTGAAGGAGTTCGGGTTGGTGCCGGTTTTCATCGATGAGCGTCAAGGACCCTCATAAGTATCTTTCCGCCATCCCTAATCCCTACCGTATTCCTAAGTTTTCGTACTTCCCGTAAGAAAATATTGCTTTCCCTTTACCGTAAAAATTCAGAATAACGTGCTTCCTTACCGCGTATTTGTAAGCCCCAGTCCCTTCCGGTTTGCGAATTCAATTACCTATTCTTTCTTTTTCTTTTCTCGTCTTTTCTATACAGCCTATCGAGGCGTATTGCTATTCGTTTCTTTTGTAATTCTCGTTTATTTTCATTTAATTAAATTATAATAGAAATTAACATATAATAGAAATAAAAAATAATAGAATAACAATTTTACAACAACAACTGACATTTCTAATCAGATGTCGAAAAAGCGACATCTTTCCTAAACATTTTAACTTCCATTATTTTCTACAAAAAAACCATCATAAAAAATATAACAATATCACTAAAATGTACTGCGACCGCCGTTCTCCCCGTTTCCCCTTTCTAGGTGGACACGGAGATACCGGCGTCTACAAATCCTGCCCCTTCGTCCCTTCCCGTGAGGGTAAGGGTCGTTTCAGGGAGGGCACCCTTGCTCGCAAGAGCTCCAAGGGGTTATTGGGCGCCAGTCAGGATCCTTTTTTGGGGATCCTGACGCGGTACGCAAGAAACGAAACAACAAAAAAAAAAACTCCTGAAAACAACAAAAAGGAAATGCACAAAACAAAAAAAACAACTCAATGCTCACGTGAGGGAGTGAAGGGGGGGCTCGGCGAACTCAGGGAGGGCAGGAGTCCCAGAGGGGATCCTGCCTCCTTCTCAGAAAAAAAAGGAGACTCACGCGGGAAACAATAAAAAAGGCGCAACGGCGCAATTTATTGATAACAAAAGAAATGAAAAAATATACAAGAAGAAAGAGCTCTAAAATAATAGCGTGAACTGAATGAACAACAAAAAAAATATGAATTCGCGGTAAACGAAAGAGAACAAAAAAAAGTGCAGCGAAAATCAAAAAGAAAAATAGCGCAATTCCAAAAAAAAAAAACTTAAGATTCGGTACTGAGAGAAACGGGGGGACGCGACCGAAGATTTTCGAACGATTACGCACCAAAAAAAAAGAAAATTCGTTACAAGAGAAAAAAAAGAAAAAAAAGAACGCGAAACCGTGTTACAACACGATCGCACGGGGCACAGCAATGGTAAGAGAGGGGATACTCAAAAAGGGGAACAGAAAAGACGCGATGGGGGTGGCTCAACCAGATCAAAAAAGGGACGGAAACCAAAAGAAAAACTTTACAAGGGATACTAAAGGGGGAAAGAGAAACGAGAGTGGGTGCGGCACCCTTCTTGCTACCTTTTTCGCCGGATGGTTCGCTGACGGTCGTGGGCGTCCTGGCACGATACCTCCACTCCAGGTCAGGCAGCTCCAGGCTCTTCTCCCAAAAATCCACAAGAAAAGAAAGGCAAAGCCACTCGGACGAAGGCGAGAGGGCCTCAAAAATGTCACTTGGCGGTCCAAGAATCTCTGGAGGTCGCCGCTAATTTGCGGGACCTCCATGCTCCAATTTCCCCTTCCAGGGGGGTCCGCTACTTAATTGGGCCAAGAGGTACTGACCTCTTTCCGCTAGATCTTCGGGTCGATAGCCTCTACTAGTGTCCTTCCTTATCCAAGGATTCGTCGCCGGCGAATCTTCCTTATCGGCGTGGACCTTG
The DNA here is from genome assembly GCA_949825005.1 of Gasteruption jaculator. Taxonomy (NCBI): domain Eukaryota; kingdom Metazoa; phylum Arthropoda; class Insecta; order Hymenoptera; family Gasteruptiidae; genus Gasteruption; species Gasteruption jaculator. Next base: position 284,592 of record OX463775.1, read on the forward strand.
CTTTGTCGCTATCCGGCAATAAGGGATCCGCGAACGAGGGTACCGCAACGGGAATAACTCTTTAGGGTCCAAAAGAAAAAAGGGGAAATTCGCGAGGGAGGAAAGAGGGTTTCAAAGTAGGGGAAAAGGGAGGCTGTGCCCTCACCTATTCTTACATGGAGCTAAAGTAAACGCTCCCGGTTTCCCACACTTACGCAATAGTTTCCGAAAAAAAAAAATCTTACATCGTAGGAATAGCGCCAAACAAGAAAAGAATATAATACAATAAATTTCGATATAGTACGCACAAGAAAAAAATAACATGATAATAGAATGAGAAAAAAAACGTAAAGAAAAGAAATACGATAAAGGCGCTTAACTAATGTTTAAGGGTCCCCCTCCTCTCAGGGAGATCCCTGGACTTCGCCATAGCCGCCAATAAAATCAATAATAATCCTTAATAAAAATGATCGATAACGAAAAAGCAAAAAAAAAAGAAAACAGAGAAAAGAAACAATGGAAAAAAAAAAGAAAGAGAAATAAAAAGTGCTCCCACCTGGAGAGGTGGCAAAATGCCATGTCACAGTACACTTCGTACTATCATTTTTGCGTCAATAGATTAAATATCGAAATAGATGAGATCATATATAATATAAAATTATTAAAAATTCAAAAAATTTCCTATATTCTAAATTATACTATACATTACCAAAACTAACTTTTCAAACTTTCATAAAATTCTTCAATCAAAAAATTGATAGAATCAGATTTTTTTAAAAATCGAAACTGTTTCATAAATTCAATCGACTCAAGCAACAATTTGAATATGAAAACTCTAAATTAAAAAATAAAAATAGTAAAAATAATTTTGAAATTAGAAAAGAAAAATGGTTCAAAAATTTATCAAATAATAATATACCTAATGAAGTTATTGACTTTGTTTCTTATGGTGAAACACATTGCCTAGACTACAATAAACAAAATTTACCGAAAGAGAAAATTATTAGTAATTTAGAAAAATCAATTTTAAAAAAAGATAACACAGAAAAAGATGAAATACATAAAAACATTATCACTACATTCTCAAAATTTACAACTAATAAAGTATATAATTACTTCGATCATATATACTGCGACCGCCGTTCTCTTCGATTCCCCTTTCTAGGTGGACACGGAGATACCGGGGTCCACAAATCCTGCCCCTTCGTCTCTTCCCGCGAGGGTGAGGGTTGTTTTCGAGGTTGGCACCCTGGCTCGCAAGAGCTCCAAGGGGGTTATTGGGCGCCAGTCAGGATCCTTTTTGGAGATCCTGACGCGATATGCAAGAAGATCAAAACAACAAAAAACTCCTAAAAATAACAAGAAAGAGAAAGCAAAACACACACAAAAAAAAACAACGCAGTAATCGCAAGAGGGAAACTTAGTGGGGCTCGGCTGATTTAGGGACAGCAGGAGTCTCAGAGGAGATCCTGCCTCCTTCTCTACACAAAAAAGAGACTCACGCGGTATAATGAAAAAAAAAGCGCACGGCTCAATTTGTTTTACCAACAAATAGATAAGAAAACCCTACACAAAAAAAACTCAAAGATAGCAACGCGAAATAAACACAAAAATGAATTCGCGGTAATAGAAAAAAAAACCAACGCAGCGAGAACCAAAAACAATAAAAATGAACGCACGGCTATATAACAACAAAAAAAGAAAAGCTAATAAAATTCGCAACTGAGAGGCAAAGGGGGGGGACACGACAGAAAAATCTTGAAATATAGCGCACGCCTAAAAAAAAATAAAGAAGAAAAAAGAAATTCGCTAAAAAGAAAAAAAAGAACGCGAAACCGTGTTACAACACGGTCACAAGGGGGCACAGCTAAAGATAACAGGGGGTGATCAAAAGGGGGACAGAAAAGACGCGATGGGGCTCAACTAGATCGGAAGGGGGTGGAAACACAAAAAGAAATTTTACCAAGGGAAGAACAAGAGAGGAAACCGAAAGAAATAAAGCGGGACTATAAACGAGAAAGGTTACGGTACCCCTCTCGCTACCTTTTTTCGCCGGATGACTCGTCGATGGCGTGGTGGGCACTCTGCCTCCGCTCCAGCAAGGATGACTCCAGGCCTCCTCCCAAAACCCGTGGAAAAATCCAGAATCACTCGGGCGAAAAAGGGGGCTCGAAACTCGCATTCTGGCACAGCACTCCCAAATTCCGAAACGAACAAAAAAAATTTCGTGATGGCACGGATCGGCAGTCCAAGTATCTCTGGAGGTCGCCGCTAATTTGCGGTACCTCCATGCTCCAATTTCCCCTTCCAGGGGGGTCCGCTACTCAATTAGGCCATGAGTTGCTGACACCTTTTCCCCTAGATCCTCGGGTCGATAACCGCTACTGGATTTCTGCCTCATCCAAGGATTCGGCGCCGGTGAGTCTTCCTTATCGGCGTAGAACTTGATTTGTCGCTATCCGGCGATTAGGGATCCGCGAACGAGGGTACCGAAACGGGAATAATTTCTTAAGGTTCAAAAACAAGGAAATTCGCGAGGGAGAAAATAAGGTTTCAGGGTAGGGGAAAAGGGAGGCTGTGCCCTCACCTATTCTTACATGGAGCTAATAATAAAGCTCACGGTTTCGCCAAAAAAATATATAACGCAATAAATCCCTGAAAAACAATTTTCAATAGTAGAGATAGCGCACAAACAAAAAAAAGAATACAATACAATTAGCTTTTACATGTTACACAATAAGGAAGAGAAAGAAAAAAAAATTACATAACACAAAATGATATAAAAGAAAGAAAAAGAGAAACAAAACAAAAGAACATCAAAATTTCGCTCGACTAAAAATATAGGGTCCCCCTCCTCTCAGGGAGATCCCTGGGCTTTGCCACAGCCGCTAATGAAAATCATTAGTAATAATGATAACAGAAATAGTTGATAAAGAAAAAAAAATATAGATAAGAATAGAAAGAAAAAGAAAAAAAGAAAAAGTGCTCCCACTTGGAGGGGCGGCAAAATGCCACGTCACAATACATCAAACAGTTTAATTTCTTAAAAAATCAATTCTATAAATTCAAAAAGGACAATCCTGACATTTTATTCTTAAAATCTGATAAAGTTGACGTCACTGTCGCTTTTAATAGAAATAACTACAATCAACATATCCAAGAATATTTACAAGATGAATCTATATACATAAAAAATACTAGAAATGTTTGTATATCAACATTAGAAAAGAAAGCTAACAATATTACAAAAGATTTGTTGAATAAAGGTTACATCAATGACAATCAATACCAATGTCTTGTAACTAGACATTCCCACATGTCTAGATACTATGGATGACCAAAAATTCACAAAAATAACATTGGTTGGAGAATAATAATTTCAGCAATTAATTTCCCTACTTATAAAATAAGTTTATTTCTAGAACGGTTATTCAAAAATAATGTGGGAAAAACTAACTCTCACATTAAAGATTCTTGGGATTTAATTGATAAGATTAAAAACAAAACTATTACTGATAATGAAATAATTGCCTCACTCGACGTAACTGTTCTATTTACCAACATCCCCATAGATATAAGAGTAGATGTGATTAAAGATTTGGAATGTTTAATATATCGAGATTTTAAAATTAACCTTTTAGGTACGGCTGAATGTTGCGCGGGGCTGTTTCTCTGGACGGCAGAGTTCATTTAGAACTACATAAACGCCACTATAGTGGCGCGTCGTTAAGAAAGATGACATCCGCGAAAGCCACTATAGTGGCTCCTCGTGCCTAAGAGGTTAATTATAGAGACCCTATAGAAGCCATAACTACAGTATTTGAAAATACTTATTTTACTTTTAACAATGAACAGTATAAACAAATAAGTGGCCTACCAATGGGATCACATTTATCACCAGTTTTAGCAATTTTAGTTACGGAAAAAATTGAAAAAAGAGCTCTCGATCTATTAACGTTTCAACCTACCATCTATGTCAGATATGTTGATGATATTCTTATGATGCTGCCGAAAGTTGAATTGGAAAATACATTAAATACCTTTAACAGTATCCATAATAAAATACAATTTACTTGTGAAATAGGAAATAACAACAAAATTTCATTTTTAGATACGGAAATAATAAAAACAAATAATAATTTACAAACAAACTGGTACCGAAAAAAATATTGGCGAGGCAAATATATTAACTTTTTCGCTCCAACCTGTTACCACTACAAAATCGGTACAATTAAAGGTATAATAGATAAAGCAATTAAATTATCGCATTATTCATATCGAGAAGAAAATATAAAAATTATTATAAACACTTTCTATTGAACACGTTCTATTGAATAATTACCCAATTGAACTTTTGAACAAAATCATATCCGACAGAATAAACAATATTTACAACAGCAACAACGACGTCAACTCTAATAATACTAATAACAATAATAATAATGATACATACTGCGTATTACCATATGTTAGATATCTCTCACAAGGGCTCCATCAGGGTCGTGGATCACCGATTTTGTTCAACCTTTGCACACTTTTAGTAGTCCACTAGGACAATATAATGTGCAAATATTAAGGCGTACTTCTCAAGCGTTTTCGAGAAAATCGCAAGCAAAGTTTGCGATTTTCGATGCGTCGCTTATATCCCCTTACGTGACGATTGGCCGAGTGGTTAGCGTTCTAGCTTCGTAACCGCTAGAACGCCGGATCGAGTCCCCTTTCGGGCATTTTAAGAAAATTTTTTTTTCACACATTATTTCATGTATATTATAATTTAAAGGAAGTATAATGCGAAAATATATTTATTTGCATTATTTTTTATTACCACAAACATATTTAAAATTGTGGACGAATAAAGAACGAAACGCATTGATTTTCATTTAATATTCTTATTTATTAAATGAATAATGACAAAAAATACGAAACAACGAAACATAATCAAATTTTACAATTAATCGTCAAATGCATCTTGGGGAGGTAGGATGATACTTATCATATAAACAGGGGAAACATAAAGTGTTTTCAATTAAATACTCTGTGGGCAAAAAGTAAGGTGAATTTGTTTGTAAAATGAAAAATCTTTATTTATTCTTCTACATCAATTTCATCCCCTTCAAAGTAATCCCCTCCCGATAAAATACACTTATGCCAACGTTTTTTCCAATCCTCGAAACATGCCAAATAGTCCCTTTCCGGTATAGCCATCAGCGCCTTCTTCGATTCAGCTCTTATCTCCTCAATCGACTCGAAACGCGTTCCCCGGAGTGGTCTCTTGAGTTTTGGGAATAGCCAGAAGTCACACGGAGCCAAATCAGGCGAATACGGTGGTTGCGGAACGATATGCGTCGAATTTTTGGCGAAATGGTCACGAAGAACGAGTGCAGTGTGAGATGGTGCATTATCGTGATGCAAAAACCAAGAGTTGTTGGCCCATAATTCTGGTCTTTTTAGACGAATTGCTTCACGCAAACGACGCATAACGCTCAAATAATATTCCTTATTAACAGTTTGGCCGGGTGGAAGGAATTCATAGTGCACCACACCACGAAAATCGAAGAAAACTGTCATCATGACCTTGATTTTTGAACGACTTTGACGTGCTCTTTTCGGTCTGGCCTCGCCTTTAGCACGATATTCGCTTGATTGGTCGGTTGTTTCAGGGTCGTAAGCATAAATCCAAGTCTCATCTCCCGTAATCATGCATTTGAGCTTGTCCTGATAGTCAGAAAGCATTGTTTCACACACATCAACGCGGCAACTTTTTTGCAAGAAATTGAGCGTTTTCGGTACCAAACGAGATTTGACTTTTCGTAGGCCCAAATGGTCTTTCAAAATTGTTTTCACAGATCCTTCTGATATTCCGATCATATCAGTAAGGTCTCTAACAGTCAACCGACGATTTTTGAGCACTATTTCCTTCACTTCATTGACGTGTTGGTCATCTGTTGACGTCGATGGTCGTCCGGAGCGCTCCAACTCATCAACACGTTCTCGACCCTCTTTGAAGTCTTTGTACCACTTATAAACATTTTTCTGCGACATGGTAGAATCACCAAAGGCCTTCCGCAACATCCTCAACGTTTCCGCAGCCGAAATTTCATTCCGCAAACAAAATTTGATGGCACTTCTTTGCTCAATTAAATCAGACATTGTAAAAATCGAAACATGCACTCTTGGTCGTATGGTAAACACAAGCGTAAATATATTACTGATGATGACATTGACATGAAATTTGTCCCAGATGTCATTAGCAGTCCTACCAACTCAAGAAAAAAAGAACTAGCCCGAAATGTTAAGCCCGCGAAGTTTAAATTGAAAATTCACCTTACTTTTTGCCCACAGAGTATGCACAAGTTTGCATGCGTTTGATAACATTTTTAATCTGTCTATAAAAATAAACGTCGCAGGGTTGGCATGTTGGGTTACATTTAGGAGGTATCACTTTCACTGTACAACTAGCAAGACCTACGTCATCGCTTAAAATTTCATCATACAATGCAGGGTTTGTTTGACCCTCCCAAGGAACAATAATTAATAAAAACTGTTTCATTAAATTCTCCACAGTTTTCTGTACTCTGGGCCCAAACTTTCATTGTCGGGTGAATTAGTACCGCAAGTGTTCCAGTGCTTGCAAGAACCCACAGGAAAGTTTGGGCCCAGAGTACAGAAAATTGTGGACAATTTAATGAAACAGTTTTTATTAATTATTGTTTCTTGGGGGGGGTCAAACAAACCCTGCATTTTATGATGAAATTTTAAGCGATGACGTAGGTCTTGCTAGTTGTACAGTGAAAGTGATACCTCCTAAATGTAACCCAATATGCCAACCCTGCGACATTTATTTTTATAGATAGATTAAAAATGTTATCAAACGAATGCAAACTTGTGCATATTTAGTTGAAAACACTTTATGTTTCCCCTGTTTATATGATAAGTATCATCCTACCTCCCCAAGATGCATTTGACGATTAATTGTAAAATTTGATTATGTTTCGTTGTTTCGTATTTTTTGTCATTATTCATTTAATAAATAAGAATATTAAATGAAAATCAATGCGTTTCGTTCTTTATTCGTCCACAATTTTAAATATGTTTGTGGTAATAAAAAATAATGCAAATAAATATATTTTCGCATTATACTTCCTTTAAATTATAATATACATGAAATAATGTGTGAAAAAAAAATTTTCTTAAAATGCCCGAAAAGGGACTCGATCCGGCGTTCTAGCGGTTACGAAGCTAGAACGCTAACCACTCGGCCAATCGTCACGTAAGGGGATATAAGCGACGCATCGAAAATCGCAAACTTTGCTTGCGATTTTCTCGAAAACGCTTGAGAAGTACGCCTTAATATTTGCACATTATATTGTCCTAGTGGACTACTAAAAGTGTGCAAAGGTTGAACAAAATCGGTGACCCACGACCCTGATGGAGCCCTTGTCAGAATATCTACAGTCAAATTTTAAAAAATTCAACATTACCTGCTTTTCAGAAATGATTTAACTTTATCAAACTTTTCAGATAATGGTAAAGATAAAATACAAAAAAATTTAAAGAAAAACATCATATATAAAATTTCTTGTAAAAATTGTAATAAAATATAGGGTAAGATGGGGTAAATGCGACCTAGTAATTTCTTTTGGCTGTAAAACGCTTATCCGAGATCGAATCTTAACGTTATATACGTTAAATTAAAGGTAATATAAAGGAGCAACTTTTTGCAAAGTATTTTTTTATACCATCAATAGTTTTTGAGATATCCGTATTTTCAAAAAAAGTCAATTTTTGCCATTTTCAAAAATGGTGGGGTAAATCCGACCCCCTATTTTTTTGACTGATTTTGCACAGAAATAGTTCTAAATGAACGGTTTTTTGGGGGAAATAATTATAAGCAATTATGTTTTTTAAATAAATAAAAAAAATTTATTCAAAAAAACAACAATGTTTAGAGTATTAAATGTACTGAAAGTTTAAATGAATGTAAATTTTAATTGAAAAAAGATGATTTCATTGAAAGAGAATTAATTAATTAATCCGAGTCCGATTGGCCTTTATTTTGTATCATTTTCCTAAAAATTGTCACGTCCTCGACGGAAGTATCGAATACTCGATACTTCCTGACCATCCGAGTATCCTGTCATGTTGATCGTCAACGTGACGGATCTTTCCGGCGTCAACACTCAGTGTTGCTAAGAGGCCCTTATTGCTGATACCAACACTTTTGGACGGGCCTCCTTATTATTAAAACAATTAAAGAACAATTAAAAGATTGAAACAAAATCCTACATTTTTAGGTAATTTTCACAGTACTGTAACTTGAAGAAAAATAGTCGAAAAGCAATTTCAGAAAAAGCAAATTGAAGCTCAAAGTTTCTAGTTTTCAGATCTTGAACTTAAGATTTTTTATTTAAGAGAACTATAGAGAAAAGAAATTGCCAAATGTTCCTTTGATTTTCAGAAGGTCTTTAACCTTTAAAGGGCCGGGGGGTTGAAAAATTTGCAATCATTTTGGGAGAGTTCTATAACCTCTACACATGAATTTTCAACCAATTTAGATGAAAAGTAATGAGTAAAATTTTTTTACGCTTCTAGGCGTTTTGCGGCGCTCTAAAGGTTAAAAAATTTTGTTCAGTGATTTCATCATAAAGCTTTTTCAGATAATTTAATCCCCCTAAAAAACACCTCTGGTGCAAAAAAGTCGAGACAAGTTCATGTATGAAAAGGGATCTCTGTACAAAAAGCATTTTGAAAATCTTCAGCCAGACAAAGTAGTTAAATCCGACAACAATAGACAAGTTCAATTTTCCATTATGTCAATACGAAGTAATTACAAAATGAAAAGAATTTTTTCTGTTTACGTGATTAGATCCGGTATTGAACTTGTCGGGCCCCAAACCCAAACCATAAGCAATAAATATCTAACAATTTAATTTATTTTTACCGCATCATGAATTAGTAAAGATCAGATTAAATAATATGAATAATTATACACGATACTCAAACATCTGAATTGTTCGGGGCTTAACAAGTTCATTACCGGTTCTAATCACATAAACAGAAAAAATTCTTTTCATTTTGTAATTACTTCGTATTGACATAATGGAAAATTGAGCTTGTCTATTGTTGTCGGATTTAACTACTTTGTCTGGCTGAAGATTTTCAAAATGCTTTTTGTACAGAGATCCCTTTTCATACATGAACTTGTCTCGACTTTTTTGCACCAGAGGTGTTTTTTAGGGGGATTTGTCTCCTTTTTGCAAATATTATTATTATTATCGACTTTATATCTCGAGATAATATAGAACAATACATAACGTGCGTCGGTAACGTAAATTTTCGTCTTTTGTATATTCGGGAAAACAAAACACAGATGACTGATGCGGATAGAATTCTTGTGAGTGTATCTGTCGTGTATGTATACAGAGACTCATACTAAGGTCGCGGACAGAATTCGTTTGAATGTGTACGTAGGTTGAAGCTGTGTATATACACAACGTGTTTCGGCTATTTTCAATGTGCCCGCACCTAGTCTGCTCGAGAAAAGACACACGTTAGCGCTGACTCCCAATTCATAGAGGAACTTGTCTCGAGCCACTACCGTGTCTCTTGATTCTCTTTAATTTAATTCGTTAGTTGACCTATGTATGATGATTTTTTCCTAAGGTATCGTCGTTTAAAGCAAAAAAGTCAGTTTTGACTTTGGTAATTACTTAATTACTCAGGAAATAATGATCACACAGAAAATTTAAGGAGGGTTTCGAAAACTGCGGAGTATTCTCTACAAGTCGTAACTATTGGTTTCTGTTAAACAATTTTTTTTCGACGCGAGAATGTTGATTGGAGAAGAGGTGAAAAATGGGGTATTTAGGATATTAATGGGGTATTAGGGACTTGGCATAACTTTGCAAAGAATGGATACACAAAGGATTTCGACTATTTCTTTTCAATTTCACAATATCCCAAAGAAACTCTGAAAATTTCAAAGCGCTGCGATTTTTTTTTCATTGTGTTCGGAACGTTGGAATTTATCGTTTTTGGTAAAATCACTTTAAGGATGAATTTTTCATTTTTCATTCATTCTTTGAGGTTGAAAATGTTTTTTACCAATAATCCATCTTTTTTAATCAAAATTGTTAATTATTGTAGGAGAAAATATTTTTTTACCATATCCACAATGCTTTACAATCATCAAAAGATATTCGCTTAATTTTTTGACAATACTGTTTTTATTCACCATCGAAATTAGCGTTATCCACAGCGTAAAAAATGATTAAATTACAACAAAATTTTTAAAATTTTTTTCTTACAATAATTAACATTTTATGATAAAGAAAATATGAATTATTGCTTACAAAAACATTTTCAACCTTAAAAAATGAATGATGAATTAAAAATTCATCCTTAAATTGATTTTAACAAGAACGACAAATTCAATCATTTCATATTGAAAAATCATATTGAAAAAAAATCGTTGCGCTTTTAAATTTTCAGGGTTTCTTTGGGATATTGTCAGGTTGAAAAGAAACAGTCGAAATCCTTAGTCTATCCGCTCTTTGCAAAGTTATGCCAAGTCAAGCGAATATCCCTAAATATCCCATTTTCACCTCTTTTCCAAACATTCTCGCGCCAAAAAAAATTTGTTAACAAAAACCAATAATTACAACTTGTAGAGAAGTTTTCAAAACCCTCCTTATATTTTCTGTGCGATCATTATTTCCTGAATAATTAATTACCAAAGTCAAAACTGACTTTTTTGCTTTAACCCATTAACGCCTGAGAAGCTATTCTGTAGACACCTACTTTTGAGCTTACGGTACTGATACAATTTGATTAAAAAAAAAAGCAAACCATGAAATTTATAGTTTCTTTAATGCTCTTTCAGATGGTGTCATCGAAAAATTGAAAAACAATTTTTTGGCACTCTAAAATGAAGTTGTAGGGTAAAAAACGTGAGGTAAAAAATTTGTTTTAAAATTCATTTTTTCGGCCACTTGCCGTTATGGAATTTTCTTGAAACTAGTTTAGATGTGGGACGCGATGTTTGAAGCTTAAAACTATGAATTTATAAATTTTTTTCGCTAACCTGGGTGATCCACAATGGCGACTAAATTGAAAAATTGTACTTAATATCTCTCGGACGCTTTAACTAATAAACTATTAATTTTTCGAATAAAATGTTAAGAGTAACAAGTGCTTATAATTTGTCAAGAAATTCCCCAGAATTTGTTCATATTTTTTTAACACATTTTACAAAATTAGGTAACTCAAATTTAAAAAAACTCATGGAAAATTCTTAAAAATTTCTAATGTGTTCCTTTCACAATTCTAAGCTTTTTTATAATTGTCAGTATTTTTTGAAAATTGATAGTTTTTGTGTAAACAAATCTAAAGTATGAAAAGGTGATGAATTCGGTCTGGTAGTTAAAACTAAGCTTTTGATATTTTAGATTATTTACTAAAAAACTATCAACTTAGAAAAAACTGACAATTGTAAAAAAAGCTTAGAATTGTGAAACAAACACACTAGAATTTTTTTAGAATTTTCCGTGAGTTTTTTTGAATTTATGAGTTAAAAAATTTTTTAAAATGCGTTAAAAAAATCTGAAAAAATTCCTTGACAAATTGAAAGCACTTTTTACTCCTAAAATTTTTTTTGAATAATTAATAGTTTATCAGTTAAAGCGTCCGAGAGATATTAAGTACAATTTTTCAATTTCGACGTCATTGTGGATCACCCTGGTGAGCGAAAAAAATTTGTAAATTCATAGTTTTAAGCTTCAAATATCGCATCCCATATCTAAACTAGTTTCAAGAAAATTCTATAACGGCAAGTGGCCGAGAAGTTGAATTTAGAAAAAAATTGTTTACCTCACGTTTTTTACCCTACAACTTCATTTTAGAGTGCCAAACAATATTTTTTCAATTTTTCAATGACACCATCTGAAAGAGCATTCAAAAAACTATAAATTTCATGGTTTGCTTTTTTTTTAAATCGAATTGTATCAGTAAGCTCAAAAGTGGGAGTCTACAGAGTGGCTTCTCAGGCGTTAATGGTTTAAAACAAAAAAGTCAGTTTTGACTTTGGTAATTAATTATTCAAGAAATAATGATTGCACAGAAAATTTAAGGAGGGTTTTGAAAACTTCTCTACAAGTTGTAATTATTGGTTTTTGTTAAAAAATTTTTTTTGGCGCGAGAATGTTGTTTGGAAAAGAGGTGAAAATGGGATATTTAGGGACATTCGCTTGACTTGGCATAACTTTGCAAAGAGCGGATAGACTAAGGATTTCGACTGTTTCTTTTCAACCTGACAATATCCCAAACAAACCCTGAAAATTTAAAAGCGCAAGGATTTTTTTTCAATATGTTGGAGATGATTGAATTTTAATTTTAGGATGTTATTATTTCTTTTGGCTACACGACTTTAAATTTTTTTTACATTGTAGTAAATTAGTTGAAACTATCCCGATGGAATGTAGTCTGGGCCAAGATTTAGAATGGAAACTTCATCTAAATCAACTGAAATTATTTTTATTAGCAAATCTTGTAGTACCAAGATAAAGCAATTAATTATATCCCTTTCTCGCATTTTTTAAGCCACAAGTGATACATGGAGAAATAGTCTCAACTAATTTACTACAATGTAAAAAAATTAAAAGTCGTGTAGCCAAAAGAAATAATAACATCCTAAAATTAATATTCTATTATAACGACTTAAGAAACAACCCAAACCATGATTAAATTTGTCGTTCTTGTTAAAATCAATTTACGGATGAATTTTTAATTCTTCATTCATTTTTTAAGGTTCAAAATGTTTTTGTAAGCAATAATTCATATTTTCTTTATCATAAAATGTTAATTATTGTAAGAAAAAAATTTTTAAAATCTTTTTGTAATTTAAACATTTTTTACGCTGTGGATAACGCTAATTTCGATGGTGAATAAAAACAGTATTGTCAAAAAATTAAGCGAATACCTTTTGATGATTATAAAGCATTGTGGATATGGTAAAAAAATATTTTCTCTTACAATAATTAACAATTTTGATTAAAAAAGATGGACTATTGATAAAAAACATTTTCAACCTCAAAGAATGAATGAAAAATGAAAAATTCATCCTTAAAGTGATTTTACCAAACACGATAAATTCCAACGTTCCGAACACAATGAAAAAAAAATCGCAGCGCTTTGAAATTTTCAGAGTTTCTTTGGGATATTGTGAAATTGAAAAGAAACAGTCGAAATCCTTTGTCTATCCATTCTTTGCAAAGTTATGCCAAGTCCCTAATACCCCATTAATATCCTAAATACCCCATTTTTTACCTCTTCTCCAATCAACATTCTCGCGCCGAAAAAAAAAATTGTTTGACAGAAACCAATAGTTACGACTTGTAGAGGATACTCCGCAGTTTCCGAAACCCTCCTTAAATTTTCTGTGCGATCATTATTTCCTGAGTAATTAATTAATTATCAAAGTCAAAATGCTGTGGCTTACAGAAGAGAGAAAAGCTTATTTTTTTATTAAAAAGTACCCTAAATTGTAGGTGAGATGAATCTCAGAATCCTTCAAAAATTCGTACCCCCAAAAATCGAAAATCGGTCGTTCTAGAACATGAAATTACACCTTCCGGTGCATTTTCAAGCTTCCAAAAAAATGCCGCCTGTCGCAGTAGCGAGATACGTCTCTTTTTTGGATAAAAATTTCTTCGAATTGTAGGTAAAACAGATCTGAGATACCCTTAAAAAATTCGTTCTCCGAAAAATGAATGAATGTTCGTTTAGTCCGGTTGCCAGAGCACCAAAATGTACACTTCAACCCATCGGCAATTTTTTTTCAGAAATCGTTAGTTAATAGCGCCCTGAAAATAACCTGAAAGTCTTATCTAAAAAAAAGTTCGGCTTCTGTCTTTTTTATTGCAAAATAAGTTGAAAAAAGCGTTTCTCTTTAGTTTTTCCAAAATATCTCCGTTGTTATTGATCTTACGCAAAAAAGTATAGAGAGGAAAGTTGTTCAGAATTAAATTTCCTACAAGATAGAATCGATAGTATATGTTGAATTTGGTTTTTTATACTGCAAAATTGTTATAGAAATGAAAAAATGTGAAAAACTTTGTAACTAGGAAACAGTTGCAAAAAATAGTTAAATGTCGCTGTAATTACTCTCAAAGATGTACTATATTTCAATTAGTAGAACATGTAGCCCGAACCCCAATGCCGTACTTCAAAATGGCGGCTTGTTGCAAAAATATGAAGTTTGAACTTTGAGTAGCTATAAAAATTGGGCAACTATAGTTATACGGATGAGATCAATTGCAATCGGTAGCTTATAACGTACTTAATAAATGCCCCGAAGGGATTTTAGAAAATCTTAATTTAACAACATTTTTAAGAATAAAAACCCGTTGCTAGGATCGGATTTTAGCGAATTATTATGTTTTAAGGAAGGAGACCAAATGCATTTTAATGTAGGTAAAAAAACATGAATTTAAAAAAAAAATCATTATGATCGGCCCTGTAGAAGCCGAGATCCGCAACTTTTGGTTTATGAACGATTGCGCCGAAAGTATTTAATATTTTTACTTCAAATTTGGCACAGTTATTGCTGAAATAGTACTTTAATATATCCATTTTTCTCGATAGCTGTAGACAGCTTAGTTCGTCTGCAATGAGCAATAAACGAACATAAAAAATACGCGTACGGCGCCGCGGCTCCCCGCACCGCTCGACGCGCTGGTGGGGGAACCGATCGGCGATGGAGAGAGCCTCGCGGAGCAACATTTCCGAATCTTAGTTAAAAATTGATTTACTCGGCTATGGAATCTGCTACGACAATAATTTTTTTTTTCATTTAACTTGTTTTATTTTTC